>JACXGI010004335.1:0-22103 GCA_016801175.1 Esox masquinongy
CAGACTTATTTTTGTTGTAAGTAGTTTATGAGTACATGTTTGGTTTTCAAAACACCATGCTGTGGATGAATGGCAAGAGACAATAAACAGACATATATTGGTTATCTTTACAATGCTGTTTCCACTCTCACTGCCTTCATATGTTGGTTTAGTTCTCTCTCACGCTTTCCCTGTGTCTCTGTCACAGACTCTCTCCCCTTTTCCCTCCCTCTTTACTCCTCTACTGTAAGCGTCAACAAGTCCAGACAACGAGCCATTGGACCAGATAAGATCTTGGCAATATTTTCTTCTTCAATAAGATCATGATGTAATTGTAGTGTTGTCTCCCAGCCCCAGCCCAGATCATTTCTCCCAGGGCTGCACACTACAGTTAGGACCACTCCTGGGTAGAAGAGGGATCTTCTAATGTTGGCTCCTCTAAAGCAAAATCTGTATTGGATTTCTCCAGCTGCACCGCCACGACAAAACCATCCGTAAACAAAATGATACTCTCACAGAACCCTTTTATAGAAACCCAATGTTGCTAAAAGTCCATTTTAAGCATTTTGATAGATGTCTATTATTAGAATGAAACTCCATTGTATTTCTTTTAATGCACGTCTATTCTACATACCTGAAACATACTGAGTGTCACGTCTGGACCAGCGTTCTGTTTTGTTATACAAATGTATCACTCCATTCTCCTTTCTGTCTTATATTGTTCTTTACACACTATCTCGACTAGAATATCAAATAACTTTACCCCTCACTTCAAAAAAACAACAGGTCGATAACACACTATCACCTCTGTGAATGCTGTGTGTCCTAGAAGACTGTAGGGCTTAGCTACTTCCTGCCCGATCCACTTTGGGATGTGTGTGGTGAAGGACTTTTTTATACAGCCCTGTTTGGAGGCTCAGAGGCCAAGGCCTAAGTGCTGTATAGCTCTGGATGTGTTTGGTCAGCCTCGTGTGGTGCCGGCTCACAGGCTAAAGAGAATTGTGTTGGGGAAAGGTCACACTATGAACACTGGCTGAACCGGGGGCAGGGGGTAAGCGTGTGGTGGGTGAGGGATGCAGCGTGTTGTGAATGTGGATTTCATCTAATGCCTCGTCTCCACTGGTGCCAAACACTGGTGTTTTACCCTAAAGTCCAGAAATGTTTCTGTTTCCATTGACACGGGCCAGCGCCAGTCGGCCACTAGGCAATGGCTGTGTGGCCTGGCTCTCACTTGGTGCCGAGCCCCGGACTTCTCATAATGGTTTTCATCCGATCTAACAAACCGTTCCCTGATACAATAAAGTCACCGTACTGGGATGTGAGGACTCTCAACGGAAAGAGTTGGAATAACCGAAGGTGGTACGATGCCTTTGAGTCAATAGAAAAACGTAGCGCTGAGACCGAGACGTAGCGTGCAGAACCTATAACAACACAAAATTACCTCAGAATTTTGTGTTGGTAGAATAGTTTTGACAAACTACTTAAACTAAATAATGAATACACTGGCTTACAGTTGCAGTATCAAGAGTGTAGGTGGAGAAGGTGCCGGTCGCAGGAGTTTGAGGAAGAAATTAGTTTAATTACTGAAGTCCAAATGCCGTATTATAAACAAAATGAGCATGGCGTTATTGTTTATTTTAATGGCCGAAAAATATTTTTTGTATCCGGAAAACCAAATCGCGTTGACAGTTTACTCCTCCCTCCCCACCTGTTCCCCTCCTTAAGTCCTTGGTACCAAATGTATAGTCGATACAGGAAAGTCTTGAGCCAACATTAGCATAAATCACCGGTGTAGCCCTGGTACCGGGGTAAAGCACCAGTGGAAATGTAGCATAAAGTTAAAGCTTCTGTACTGAGATTGAATATCTATCTCCCTGTAGTCATCCTCAGCCCGTTTGGTCTCAATGGGACTCTGACGGGTCAGTCATTCAAAGTGTCTGACCCTCCCACCCAGAAGCTTATTGAGGAATGGAACCAGTTCTATCCAATTAGTCCCACCGCTAATGACAAAGACCGCTCGCCATCTGAAGACAAAATGGAGGACATTGACTGGGAGGACGACTCACTAGCCGCTGTGGAGGTCCTTGTCGGTGAGATATTCTACCCTAAAAGTCTGCTGCATGTTACAGTGAAGAAATGGTTGTGGTTCAATTACCGCAGGATTCATATATGGCTAACTCTGTCTTTCTGCCTCTGTCTGTCTTTCTGCCTCTGTCTGTCTGTCTTTATGCCTCTGTCTTTCTGCCTCTGTCTGTCTGTCTTTCTGCCTCTGTCTGTCTGTCTTTATGCCTCTGTCTTTCTGCCTCTGTCTGTCTGTCTTTCTGCCTCTGTCTGTCTGTCTTTATGCCTCTGTCTTTCTGCCTCTGTCTGTCTGTCTTTCTGCCTCTGTCTGTCTGTCTTTCTGCCTCTGTCTCTCTTTCTGCCTCTGTCTTTCTGCCTCTTTGTCTGCCCCTTTGTCTGTCCGTCTAGGTGGTGTAAGGATGGTATACCCAGCATGCCTTGTGCTGGTGCCCCAGTCTGACATCCCTGCCACGGCCCCTCAGGGGTCCTCCCACTGTACTGCCGTCTACTCGGGTGGCTACCAAGTGCCTGCCTCCCAACGAGAGCCTGCCATCTCCTCGGTCACCCTCACACCTCCTACTTCACCCGAGGAGACCCACACAGGTATGACGAAGATGTCACCTATCTCAGTCTGTGTAATATAGACACCGATCCAGATGTATACCGTAGTGAGTTGGTGGAGAGAAGACATCGGTCTGTAATGTAGTCATCCAGTTTCTAACCTCACCCCCTCGCCTCTCATCCTCTCCCAGTAGACTCCCAGTCAGCTCAGAAGTGGGTGAAGATGTCACCAGCAGTGGACGACTTCTGTGCGGAAAGCACCAGTCACCATGGGGGCAAGATCCCACTCCGGCTAGCCAGCCAAGTTGTGGAGAGAGTCTGGCAGGAGTGCAATATCAACAGAGCACAGAACAAGTATGTCTGCCACCCACACCGTTTGGCTTTCTGTCCATCTGTGGTCCTGAGACATAAACCCCGGAAATCCATGTTCCCTATATCTTAACCCTAAACCTAACTGTTACCGAAGCCATACACTCAATACGCCTAACCTTAACTTAGACCTAAAGCTTTACCGTAAATGCCTAAACCTAAAAGTAGCCCTAAGTTATAACATTGTCCAATTGTATGTTTTTTTTCCCTAAGCCGAAATTGCATTTACCGTAGTGGAGACCTGCCAATAAAAATGATTTTCAGGTTTTACTGTCTTTGTGTGGACATCTGGTCCCCACATGTATAAAACATAGTTGTAGATCACACTCACCGAAGCCGTAGAACAAGTACGATTTCTACTGATCTGCACAACACATGCTCGCAAACATGTCGCCTGGAGGGTAGTCAGTATCTTCCACAACAGACGCGCAATGGTGACAAATATGTCTGTCAAATACCGTGCTCACGCCACCGACATTACGTTTATAATGCTTTAATGTTTACCAATGTTGTGCTTCAGAGAAGGTAGCCTGTAATAGGTAAGAAAAAGAATAAATAAATGTTTCATGTGTTTCCTGAATGGCTGTGTTGTCCAGGCGTAAATTCTCAGCGACAGCCAACGGCTCCCTTGACGAGGAGTTGATGGAGAAAGTAGGAGCCTGGGACTTTGTAGAGTCAACACAGAGATCCCACTGCAACTGCTCCAGGTAAATCACGTAGAAATGGGCTTTCTTTGTTTCCCTCTGGTCTAGGTAGTGCTTGTAAGGAATGATTGGGTGTGTTAAAGTGAAGTTCATTCCTCTGTATTGGATGGCTCACTCAGTAAAACAACGTTGGGCGCTTCAGTCTAAAACGTGACACATATTTTCACCGCTGTCTGTACTACATTCATCTCTGTTTGTGCGTTTCTCTGACAACTCTGTCAGGGTTCCTGTGGTTGTTTGTGTTTTGCTATGGCGGCTCAGACGGTGTGTTCCCTTCCCGGGTGTATGGTAGTAGTTCAGTAGAGCTGGGGTGTGGCCTAAACGGTACTCTATTTCCTGGAGCTGTAAGTCCTGGTCCAAAGGAGTGCATTGGTGGGGAATAGTGGCCATTAAGAGCACCGACCGACCCAATGGCCAGTGACCTGTAGACCTGTGTAGAGGAGATGGCTGCTCTAAAAGTGGCCCCCTTGTCTGTAAAGCCTAATGTTGACAAATGAGCTACTGCGACTAGAGTGGCTTAATGTGTGGCTGAGTGCTTGACTGTGGCCCGGCTGTTTCTGTTGTTGTTTAGACACACACACACACACAGACAGTATGGCAGCAGTGTGTGTCCGTGTGTGTTTTCTTAAGGGTAGAGGCTGAAGTCAGCATGTCCCACTACTGTCACCTGGCATAGGCACACACGCGCACACACACACACACACACACACACACACACACACACACACACACACAAGCAGAATTAGGTCACACTGCGTCTCACACAGACGTAAGTGCTTGACACTCAGCACCTTTTTGCTTTCTGTGGGAGTTTGTGTTTCTGCTCATAGAGCACTTCTACTGTAGACTGGGGTGCCCGTTGCTCCCCACTGTGAAGGGAGGCGGGCAGCCTGTTTACAGGTTAGACGTGAGGACAGAATTTATTGAGGTCTGGCTGGAGCTGTTCATTGGTTGGAGGGAAACTAGAGTCACAAAAAATGAAACCAAGATGGGCTAAATCATGGGGAGTGGAAACGGCCAGTTGAAACGTCAGGTTGAAACATCAGGTTGAAACGGCCGGTTGAAACGGCCGGTTGAAACGGCCGGTTGAAACGGCCGGTTGAAACATCAGGTTGAAACGTCAGGTTGAAACGGCCGGTTGAAACGGCCGGTTGAAACGGCCGGTTGAAACGTCAGGTGGTCTGTCTGACGCACCAATGTGAAGGGGGCGGTTATGAAGCAGAATCCACAGACCAGAATAGTGTTTAACTTCAACAAGTCAATGGGAGAAGTAAAAAAAAACTGTCCTCAGGAGTTCATTTCTCCATCTAAATGCAAAATTTAGATTCCAGCCGTTTTCTTAAGTAGCCATTTGGATGTGACAAACTGACACATCGCACTTTGAACCAAAACCAACCAGACTAGAGTACTGTAAAGAATGTTGGAAAGGGAGTGCAGGTGTGTGCGCTTGCAGTTTTTTGCTGGCCGATGGATAAGCTGCTGAGTTTCAATCTAATTATTCCAAGGAAACACCTTCCTTCCAAGAGGGTTAGAGTTCCCTACCTCCTTTATAGGAGAGCTTTATAGAGGGAGAGCTACCCTTCAGTATGGGTCCTCCTCCATGACGACAAGAAAGACAAGCTCTCCCTTCCAAATACAGAGGGAGAGCTTGGCTTAGCCATCAGTATGATTCCTGCTCCATGACCACAAGAGCAGCCTGTGGTTACCATGCTGACTGACCTAACGGCCAGATTACAACTCCCTGTCCCCTCCAGCCGACCTGACCCTTCTCCTTCCACACAGCCACTAGTCAGAGCCTGTCTCCTTACTGGGAAACGTGAGAGGTGAACGGCGCAGGTGCTAACGTGGTGGCTGTCTCTCCTGGCCCGGCCCAGGCCTGTTGGACTGTCAACAGGCGGTTCTGGCATACCCTGGTGAGAAGAGGAGCGCCACAAACACGCTGACCACTGAGTGGCCGGGCCGGGTGTCTGACACGACAGCCTAACGGGCCGGAAGGATCCCGGGTGCCAGGCGACACGGTTCAGGACTTTCAAACCCTGACCGAAATGGTTCTCCTTTCCAGCTGGGTCATGTTGGGCATGGGGCACGCTCTGCGTTTCGGTCTGTTCCTTCCCAGTGAACACCGCCCTGGGGGATGTCATGCTACTGGGCTTGAGCCAGAACAGATGTATGGTTTTGGTTGTGGGCTGGAGAACGTTAAGAGTGCAGAAGAATATCAGTAGGATCAGCTTGGTTTGAGGAGTTTATTACATTAGATACATTATTGTCAATAGCTTCTCTGCTCTCACATATTCAGCTTTATTTAATTTTATTTAACACTTTTCTAAATTAATGCATCCATGAGTTATTATCCCTATTATTTGTTTATTCATATTTCTATTGTTTTTATATGTGCATATAAATGACATGCGTTCACCCGGCACAGCCAGAAGAGGATTGGTCACCCCCCTGAGCCAGGTTCCTCTCTAGGTTTCTTCCTACATTTCTGCCCCTTTTATGGAGTTTTTCCTACCCGCTGTGCTTCAATACTGTTGTTGCTTGGTCCTTGGGATTTCAGGCTGGGTGTTTTGTAAACGCTCTTTGTGACAACTGCCGATGTAAAAAGGGCTTTATAAATATATTTGATTGATTGACATGCGTCTTTTTCCTTTTTTGTGTTCCGTCAGACATAAAGCCGTGAAGCAGCGCGGTGGCAGCGTGGCCGGCCAGCCCCAGTCAGCGGGTCAGCCAGCCCACAGCCAGCCCCCCACCAAGCACAAGACGGGGGGCGACAAGCCCGAGAAGGCCGACAAGCAGACCAAGAGGCCACAGACGCCCTTTCACCACCGCAGCCCTGCCTGTGACCATGTAACCATAGAGACGGAGGCGGCGGCTGGCCAGCGGCTAGCCATGAGGACACAGCAGGAGGGGGGGCAGTTTCAGGGACTCCGCCATGCCGACGGCGTCACCAAGCCCACCCAGCTGCACACTGGGGGCTCCTCGGAGACGATGGGCTCCCCGCAGCCGCCTCCTCTCAGCCCCCACCCCTGTGAACGAGACCGGGGAGAGGAGACTGGCGACGGCTCCATCAAGAACCCCTCCACCCCGCACAGCCAACACTTCTACCAGCCTCCCTCGGAGCCTTGCCCGCCAGGTCAGAAGGGTGGCGAGGGGGACCCCCGGGGCCTGGACGCCCTGACCCAGCACTTCCACAACCCCCACTCAGCCTACCCCCCCGAGCCCCTGGAGCCCACCGTGTATGTGGGCTCCGCCATCAGCCTGGAGGAGGACAGTTCCCCGGCGCCATGGAGGTTCTTCAACCTGCCCAGGAGGAAAGAGGTTGAGATGCCCACACTTTTGCTTCCCGGGGATAAGCTGAGGGAGAGGGATGAGGCCTCGGGAGGACAGGAAGTGGTGTCTGTCACTGAGTGAGTGTCTCTTCTTGTTTATTCATGTAGTCATTCAGTCATGCTCATCCTCCCCATTGTCGTCACGCTTTAACTACTACTATAGGCTTTAGAAGGTGCTAGAGGCCCCTAGCTATTTACTGACTCACTGGTTATGCATCCGACCCTCCAACCCACTCCCCTTACACTTCCCGTCATCCCCTCTGGGACACACAGATGGGCCTTGTTTTCAGGACCTCCAGTATTCAAGAATAGAAAGTGTTTTGAAAGAGCAGTGATGCAGAACCAGGCTCCTCCTCTCCTCCTGCCTCAGCATGTTCTGTGGTGGCAGTGAAAGCGCACGGCATGTTAATCTCCCGTCATGTGCCCTTTTCACATCATACTTCATTGATGTGCACACAGCCCCAGAGTTGGAGGGACGGGGGTAGGGTTCGAGAAAGGGATTCATGTTTCCACACCCCTTCTATTACGAAACTCTCAGCTTCCTCCCTCTCCGGCTTAAACACGTGAAGGAGGGTGTCATCCTCAAAGCCTCTATGTCATTGGTGTCGCTTGGCTGAAAGAGGTAGTAGAGATAGAGGGATGAGAGAGACGAGCAGGCAGGCAGGCCATTCAGGCGGAGCTGTGCCGCTCTTAAGAAGTTACGGGAGGTGTTATACAATTCCAGGGAAGACGGCTGGACAGTGATTTGGGCAGGTCTATTCTGGTGGGAGGGTGTAATCCTGGCGCCTGGAAAACGGCTCTAAATGGCAGCTAATCCTTGGCCTGGACCACTGCACACTGTCACCTCACATAACGTGAGAGAAGGAGAGAGGGAGGTTCGGCATTGTCAGGCTCACTTAGTAAAACCTGAAGAACAATTAGAACATAAATCCATAGTCAATGGAAAACATTCATAGATTACATAAATAAGGTACATTGGAAGTTATATTTAGAGTGCTATTGGCAAATTAGCTGCACAGCCATGCAACATCTGATATACATCACACTCAGTCCTGTCCTGTCCTAATGACTGTCCTGCCTGTCCTAATGACTGTCCTTGTCTGTCCAAATGACTGTCCTGTCCGTCGTAATGACCCTGTCCTGTCTGTCCTAAAGACTGTCCTGCCTGTCCTAATGTCTGTCCTAATGTCTGTCCTAATGACTGTCCTAATGACTGTCCTAATGTCTGTCCTGCCTGTCCTAATGTCTGTCCTGCCTGTCGTAATGACTGTCCTTGTCTGTCCAAATGACCCTGTCCGTCCTAATGACTGTCCTTGTCTGTCCTAATGACTGTCCTTGTCTGTCCTAATGACTGTCCTTGTCTGTCCATATGACTGTCCTGTCTGTCGTAATGACCCAGTCCTGTCTGTCGTAATGACCCAGTCCTGTCTGTCCTAATGACTGTCCTGTCCGTCCTAATGACTGTCCTTGTCTGTCCACATGACTGTCCTGTCCTGTCTGTCCTAATGACTGTCCTGTCCATCGTAAAGACCCTGTCCGTCGTAATGACACTGTCCTATTGATTCTACACCCTCTGTCCTAATGATTCTACAACCCCCTGTCCTAATGATTCTACACCCCCCTGTCCTAATGATTCTACACACCTCTGTCCAATTGATTCTACACTCATCTGTCCTAATGATTCTACACCCATCTGTCCTAATGATTCTACACCCCCCTGTCCTAATGATTCAACACCCCCCTGTCCTAATGATTCAACACCCCTCTGTCCTAATGATTCTACACCCCTCTGTCCTAATGATTCAACACCCCCCTGTCTTAATGATTCTGCACTCATCTGTCCTAATGATTCTACACCCTTCTGTTCCGGTCCCCAGGTTGATGGCAACATGCAAAAGGCCTTTGAAGGTGTCAGAGGAGCGCGTCCAGATGTATGTTCAGCGCAAGAATCAGTACTTGTCAGCCGCCATCACCGACGATGACCACGAGCCTGAGGAGGACCCCTACGCCTTTGAGGACGGTGACGTCAAGTTCTCTTTCTCCGACAAGAAGGACAAGACGGGCTGCGAGCGCCAGCCTGGGAAGAAACACAAGGTATGGGATAATATGGAACAAGCAGCAGGGCAAAACCTTAGCATTCACTTTGAAAAGTTTGATTTGTGGCCAACCAGATTAGGCTGTGTACAGTAGTGCAACAATTGCAATGGAAACTTAGAAAGAAATACCTGAGACATTATACTACAATACTGCATGCTCTGTTCTCCAGACCTCCCAAATACGCTCCAGAAAATGTCCTTGCTGGACATTTTTCATTCTTTGGTTTGGAATTGCTCAGGAAAAATAACAGTTGGCGACTAGAGTTGCTGTACGCTCTAGATAGAACACAAGTTGAACCACAGCCAAGCTGTCAGCGATCCAGCACTGTAAATGTGTCTGTCCCAAATCTACTGCTCAGGAAGCCAGCTCCCATTGTTTTCTCAGCAGAGCGCTGCCAAAATAGTTTGATTCCTCCTTTAATTTCCTCCCTGTCATTTAGTTTAGTATTATGTTTTCTATCTACTTTTCTCTCACTCCCTCCCGCCCCCCTGCCCTTTGGGCTCATGCTGTTGTCTAAATATTGGCTCTGTATGTTTCCAAACCTGGACCACCTGTTAGTTGTTGAAATGCCCCAGCAGTAGAGAAGAGAAGGGGGGTGCATGGAGGGTGTGTGTGGGTGTGAGCTGCTTGGCAGTCAGCCTCCCGGGCTACTAGTCTCTGCCTGTGAGACTGCCTGTTTGTCTCCCTGTTTGTCTGCCTGACGGAGAGTAGCTCCCCTTAAAAAAAAAAAACAGAGCTGTGGAGCAGTGCTGCAGTTGAACGACTATAAACCTTGTCTATGTAATACAGCTCTAGTTCTATCATTACAAACCCAGTCTATGTAATACAGCTCTAGTTCTATCATTACAAACCTAGTCTATGTAATACAGCTCTAGTTCTATCATTACAAACCTAGTCTATGTAATACAGCTCTAGTTCTATCATTACAAACCCTGTCTATGTAGTACAGCTCTAGTTCTATCATTACAAACCCAGTCTATGTAATACAGCTCTAGTTCTATCATTACAAACCCTGTCTATGTAGTACAGCTCTAGTTCTATCATTACAAACCCTTTCTATGTAGTACAGCTCTAGTTTTATCATTACAAACCCAGTCTATGTAATACAACTCTAGTTGAACCACTACTAACCCTGTCTATGTAATGCAGCTCTAGTTTTACCACTACAAACCCATGTATGTAATAATACAGTAAACCCACTTAGCTGGGGGCCAGTGCCCACAGTCACAAAATATAAAGCAGGAAAGGTCGGAGGGTTTTAGTGCGCTGTGGGGCACAATAAGAACCCCACACTGACTGGCTGGTCTTTACGAACCTCTAAAGTCTTGGTGTTTAGTGCTGTAGGCCCCTTTCCTCTGCTGTACAATAAAGCACTGCATCAGCATTCTTTGGCATCGCGGAGTGAAATGGTAGCATTTGAAAGCCAGGACCTTTTGAATAAGTGCCTGGCCCCCTGGATGACATGGTCAGAGAAGGAGAAGTGGGTGAGATGGGGAGAGAGATAGAGGGCTATTTGATGTAGACAGCCTTGGAATAATAAGGGCCATGTCGCAAGGCTGGAATGAGCCCTCAACACCACACGTGCGTTTACGGCTCTAGCGTTTCAGTTATTGATAAGGACCTAGCTCGTCTAATTATTGGATTTTAGCTTTAGGTTTGTGGCTTGTGTTGTTTTTGCTGGCATGCAGCAGGCCTTCAAAGGAAACAGATTAAAGGCCTTTGTGAGAGAGTGAGTGAGCCAGAGTGAGAAAGAGAGCCAGAGAGAGAGCGGGAGAGCCGAAGGCCCTGGAGCATAATGAAATCAATGGCTACTGGAACTTACCATTCCCTCAGTCCCAACCCCTCTTGTGTATGTCTTTGTGTGGGTGTGTGCATATTTCTGCCTGCCTGCCTGCCATGTACACATCATAAGAGCGCACAGCGCCATGTCTGAGAGTTATTGACGTGGTGTAGTGGCGTTAGTGCTCTCCCTCTCCACAGCCTCCACCCAGGCGTCCGTGGTATTTCTCTCGTACACTGGTACAGTCAGTTCACAAGGAGCCCTGTCTGGAAACCTCATTAGTACAGTCAGCACAGAGACGTTTGTTCCTCCCTTATGTCTCTAGTTTTTTTGAAGGCTTCCAATAATAAACCTTCTTTCTCCAAGGACACTGAGAGAACACGGCTCTCATGAGATTTCTTCAGTGACCCAGGGTGTTACGGTGGTGGTCCGGTGGTGTTACGGTGGTGGTCCGGTGGTGGTCCGGTGGTGTTACGGTGGTGGTCCGGTGGTGTTACGGTGGTGGTCCGGTGGTGTTACGGTGGTGGTCCGGTGGTGTTACGGTGGTGGTCCAGTGGTGTTACGGTGGTGGTCCAGTGATGTTACAGTGATGGTCTGTTGGTGTTACAGTGATGGTACAGTGGTGGCCTGGTGGTGTTACAGTGATGTTACACTGGTGGTCCGGTGATGTTACACTAGTGGTCCGGTTTTGGTCCAGTGATGTTACACTGGTGGTCCGGTTTTGGTCCAGTGATGTTACAGTGGTGGTCTTGTGGTGGTCTTGTGGAGGCCCGGTGGTGGCCTGGCGGTGGTCCTGTGGTGGTCCGGTAGTGTAGGCCCTGTACTCTAGGTACATTTACTGCTGCAGCATGGATTAAAATGCAGCCCAGAGCTCTTTCAGCAAAAAAAATGTTGACCCACTGTCTCTGTTATTGAAGCATAAATGCCTGGAAATGAATCTAAAGAAAATGCATGTTGCTTAGTCTGTTTATTGTATTGATTTTTTTTTTCAGGGTTATAAGTACTTGTTCTGCTATTGCCTTTTGTATTTATCAATATCTTTTGATTGGGTGTGATCAGCTAAATCCTATTTGTTTTGATTTCTGCATTTGTATTCTGCACAATATTAAACTCTGTCTCTCTTTTTTGTATTTCTCTCTTTGTCTTTCTCTACATCATTCTCTCTCATCTATTTCTATCTGTTCCTCTCAGGGGGATGATGGATTAACAGGCCAATCAGATGGTAAGGATGCTGTCCATCTCCAGTCTAGCTCTGTTAGGCGACAGGGACGGCGCTGTCGTTACCTGAAAGACAGCAGTGGATTGTGAGGCCTTGCGGTCGTTACCACGCCCATTTGGTTTGGGCTTCTCTCATCAGCAAGGGAAATTCTGTTTAGACAGTCCGCCATCACGCTGCTCTGTATCCAACACAAAAGTCTCATAGAAATTCTCATATCAAAAGTGAATGGCGTTAGAGGATTCTCACACTGAGTGCTAGCTATTGAGTTCACTCTCAAGAACGGGCCCTCGTTTGACATTTTGACAGCCCCTGACAATGAGGCATTTGTAATGTGTTAAAGATGGACCGAGTTACTGATGGTTTCTGGAGTTATTGTCTGCATTGTATTGCTGTGTGCTCCTCCAGAAGCAGCGCGGGCAGCCGCACACGCACGCACCGCCTCCACCAGCTTGATCCACGAGACCGACTTGGCCGTGTCCATCAACGACCTGGACAACCTCTTCAACTCAGATGAGGACGAACTCACGGTCAGTACAGCCTGCAGCTGTAAGCGCGTGCATGTAACAGTGAAGATCTTGCGGTCACTGTTTCCTGCCAGCATTACGGACTGCCCGCTTGCACTAAACAATGATTTACGTCCCGTTAAACAGACCGCTGCCTGGCAAGAGTGTATGTGCCCGCAAGCCAGAACGTTGCATACATGCTGTACATCAGCGACTTGGTGTCATCCTACAACACCTGGCACTTTAAGAGTGGCTTAGAATCCAAAAGGATTCAGATGAGCTCTCTTCTCTAGCCGCCAGAGAACAGAAGAGTTCCCCAGGGACTCTGGTGACTGGGTTGCTGGGTTAAAACAGTCTAACTCCTACACTACAACAACATACCGAGGAAAGCAATGCCATCTCAGAATGAAAGCCCGCTGTCAGGGTTCCCCACCCCTCCGCTGCAGGGGGCGTTGTTGTTTTGTGTTGCTGAAATGAATAATTAGCTTAAAGGTCGTATTGATTTATGTTATGTAACTGAAACTATACAAGTTAGTCTCATTGAGGATAAATCAATTGTTTTGCCTTGTGCGTCTACATTCAACAGCCTGGTTCCAGACGAGCCCTGAATGGAGCCGATGATATCTTTGGCAACAAGGAACCAAAGCCAGCAACTCTGGACCCAGTCTCCTGCATCAGTAAGTCTGCTTTTCACTGCTCCTAGATCAGCGCTGTCCTGTTCCTACAGCTCCTAGCTCAATTCTCAAGGGAAAGGCCGGCCCTGAGCACTACTGTAATCACATGTCCCCAGTCCCGTGTAAATTTAAGAGTTCAAGTACTATTCACTTAAACACCTATACATAATTCCAAGGATTGCACAACTGATCCTTGGTCTGCACTCCGATGCCTCAGGCATCCATCCCCAGAAATGTTTTTCCCTGCATTTCGCCCCCTTGTGGCAAGCACTCCCCACAGAAGTGGCTGGCTGTCTCAGTGTCCCCGCTCATCTCCTAACAGACAGCTCTGAGCCACGGAGCAGGAGCAGCGGTCTCATTATCTGCCTCTGTGACCAGTCTACTGCTACTAACAAGGTGCTTGATGGCCGGCAGTTAGACAGTCAAACTGTTGCTGTTACCTGTTGAGCCTTGGGAGGGGCCATGAGATCTACTCCGTGGGAACATGGACTCATCCCCAGTCTCTAACTGCGTCTCTCTCTCTCTCTCTCTCTCTCTCTCTCTCTCTCTCTCTACCTCTCCCGTTCCTCCCCCTCTCTTTGTCTTCCCCTCCACCGCCTCTCCCCTCCAGGCTCCGCGGACCTGCACCAGATGTTCCCCACTCCCCCCAGCCTAGAGCAGCACATCATGGGCTACTCCCCCATGAACATGGGCAGTAAGGAGTATGGCAGCATGGAGTCTGGACATGGCATGACCAGCCTGGATGGAAGCCTCGGCGGACACTTCAAGATGGAGGTGGAAGAGAGCTTCTGCAGCCCCAAGCCACAGGAAATCAAGGTTGGTGGGGGGAGAGTTTGAGTTGAATGTCAAATAGAAATGGAATGGGGGGGCCTAGAGCGTGTGACCGGTGACCGAATGAAGGGGGAGAATCTATAGTTCTGTGCTTGAGCAAGACAGTTAACCCTGATTCCTTGAAGTGGCTGAGTATATGTATGTGTTCATGTCAGTCCGAGTCCTACCACTGTAAAAGTCTCAATGCTACGTCCACCTCCCTCCCTGTCGCTCCCCCTCAGGACTTCTCATTTGTCTACAAGCCGGAGCTGTGCCAGGCCTTCGTGGGCTGCTCCATGTTTGCCCCGCTGAAGACCCTGCCCAGCCAGTGTCTTCCCCCCGTTAAGCTGCCAGAGGAGTGCCTCTACAGGCCCGGCTGGAGCACCGTGGGCAAACTGGAGATCCTCAACCACCCTCATGTGCCGGCCATGGCTTACCTCAACAAAGACAGGTGAGCATGATGCCTTCAGGTTCCTCTCCTCTCCTGCCTTTGGGTTGGTATGCGGCATGTGTATTTTCAGTGTACTGATTTCATCTCTATATGAATCCCTTACGATGAGGGATGCTGCCTTTCTGTAACGATGCGTGGTCTGTCTGTCTGGACCTTCTGAGGCCCGTGGAACCAATGGACATTTTCCCAGCAACTCCGAGGATTCTTGACAATTTGTAATGCTTATCTGAGCTGAGGGTCACTGAAACCGCAGTGTAATTTAGACTCACATGTTACAGACACACTAGTTGGCTTGCATGTGTACGTACACACACACACACACACACACACACACACACACACACACACACACACACAGAGCATGTATCCCTCGACCCCTGAAGAGCCTGTTCCATTCTTCATGAATTACTGACTGAGGCAGAGCAGAGGAGAGGAGTGTGATGTATGGGAGGGTTTTCAGAGGGCCGATTGCTGGAGCTGGCCCTTTGTCAGTACGCCGGATGTCACTTTGACACAGTGGCGCAAAAATCACTTTACTGTTTATGTCACGAAAATATAACTACAATCATTTTCTACAGACCCCAAAAACTCCAGGTAATAGCTGCCAGACTTTGAGAATAACTATTTCCTGTAATGTGGCATGCTAGTCTGGTCACACTCAAGCATAGCTCCGCTATTGCACCTATTCTGAGCTTTTTTCCCGCTCTTTTTTACCAATAAATACTGGCTTCTCCATTCATAATGCTGAGTGATACCAGATTCTAGAAACTGACTCTGATCTTCCCTGACAGATTTTGTGTGGTGTCCAATCAGGTCAACAAAGGGATATTTTCCTGACTCTGTGAAGAAGAGAAGTTCTTGAAAAGGCTGTCTGTCTTCTGATCGGATATTCTTCTAAGTGGGACGTAAAGAAAGCCTCTGTTCCCAGCAAGGCGCCTGCTGAGTAGTAAGCACGGCCATAAGAGCTAGGTTGTAATGAGTCATGGGAAAGCCCTTAACAAGCATGTCAGGACGTTCAGTATTTAAAGGTCACTAAGATCGCTAAACTGCACTCATCACTTCCATTTTGATGCTCTGTCTACTAGATTTATACAGCGTGAAGCGAACCTGTGCACATGCATTGATGCTGTGACTACAGTTGAACACATATCAGTTTTTTACGTCATTTTCTCCAAGAAAACGTACAGTATGCAACCTTTGCTGCAGTTGTATAAAAACTGTTGTAAAAGATGATGTGCAGTGAGAATTATTACACTCCTACTTCAGAGTTGGTGTTTCCTAAGAAAAACTTGATTCAGCAACAAAAAGTAAAGCCATGCATCTTGCTCATCTCTGCACTGATGGTAATGCCAACGTCATTGAGTCTGCCTCTCATCTGCCCTTCTACTGTACAGTGGGTCTCGTTCTCCATCTAGATGATCCCATATAGTTCTCCACCAAGGCTTCCCCACTATGTAGTGTGTGTAAGGACAGGCTGTGCTCACATCTGCTCTTCCCTTGCCTGTCCCCAAAAATAGAATAATTTTCCCTCTCGGAGGGGTTGTTTGAAATGGCGACACCTTCCGCTGTATCATTGGCAGACCTCGACAGACAGCCAGGCAGCCAGTCGTCTCCGGTTCTTTGTTTATCGTTCCCCCTTCTGACTTGTTGTTGTTTATCTCTGCCTTGTAATGGAGCTTCAGTTGGTACTGAAATGTATTGTTGGTTTCTGTTACAGTATACTGAGCTGTGCTTGGCTGCTCTGACTGGAGCTCTAGGCTGTGTTGTGTGAGTGACTCCTCTCCTCTCTGCCTCAGTAACGTCCCCAGTGTGGGCAGTGCCATGGACCAGGACTACAGCCAGAGCTACACCCCCCAGACCCATACACCCTTCCTGTCCACCAGTGCCCCTCCCAGCAACGGGGGCATGGGCATCCTACCCTCCCCAGCCACCCCGCGCTTCTCGGCTCCGACCCCACGCACTCCCCGCACCCCACGAACGCCCCGAGGACCCGCCAGCGTCCAGGGATCGCTCAAGTACGAGAACTCGGACCTCTACTCCCCCGCCTCCACCCCCTCCACCTGCCGGCCGCTCAATTCGGTGGAACCCGCCACAGTGCCCTCTGTCCCCGAGGCGCACAGCCTGTACGTCACCCTCATCCTGTCGGAGTCCGTCATGAACCTCTTCAAGGACTGCAACTTCGACAGCTGCTGCATCTGCGTGTGTAACATGAACATCAAGGGCGCCGACGTGGGGGTGTACCTGAGTGACCCCACAGGGGAGGCCCAGTACCCCTGCACCTGCGGTTTCAGCGCCGTGGTCAACCGCCGCTACGGCAACGGCTCCGGCCTCTTCCTGGAGGACGAGCTGGACATCATCGGACGCGGCTCGGACGTCAGCCGGGAGGCGGAGAAGCGGTTCGAGGTGCTTCGGCAACACTCCCTGGAGAGGACGGGGGAAGGAGGCCAGGGGAGGGGGGAGCGGGTTCCCGATGAGCTGATTTTACTGCTCCAGGACCAGTGCACTAATCCCTTCTCGCCCATGGCGGGGGTGGAGCCTGACAGCCTGGCAGCGCGGGGGGCGGGGGCTTGTCCTGTCCCTGCCTGCGTAAGGGTGGAGGAGAGGGACTACCACAGCGACTGCTACATGGCCCTGGAGCACGGCCGCCAGTTCATGGACAACATGTCAGGAGGCAAAGTGGACGAGGCTCTGGTCAAGAACACTTGTCTACACCACTGGTCCAAACATAATGGTAAGAAAAGGCCGTTTGTGTGTAGGGCCCTATGAAAGCCGTTTTGTTTTTTTCCCCAAATTCCGTTTTTTTCCGTTTACATTTTTTTTAATTCTATGTTTTACAATTTGCGCTAATTTTGTCATCAGAAGGCGTGTCTAATAATGGGAATGAATAAAACTTTTATGAAACAATTTAATAACATAACCATTTATTAACATATAACAGTACATTTGTAATGATGCAACACCACATTGCACTATTCTTTATCTAGGCAAGTTATTTAAATTTCAAGTATTAACACAATGTAGATACAGGGATAGTTAGCTAGATAGAGAGCCAGACAGCATCGCCAATAATTCACATTGCTGAATGTAAATGTAGGCTATTGCAATGGTATTTAATAGGCTGATTATATATTGTTTCGAACACACAGGGTAGGTGAGTTTGACTGAAACTGCTCTCATTTTCGGGCAACGCTTCTCCCTGTATGCAATGCTTTACAAGAAACGGACGTAGCTTTCTTAGCTTTCCTAAGGGGATGTCAGACTCGGCGAACACAGCCACAAAGTCCTGAATAAATTCTCGTCCTGAATCTGCTGATGCGCCTGCACTAGTAACGGTCGTTTGAAGGGGCACGCTGTGACTAACACGGTGCATTTCCTTGTTCTTCACATGGGCTTTATACCAAGTGGTCATCACGTATTTTTACAGGTCCGCACAATTGTATGTTGACAGAATTTGCAAAACAGCTTATCGCCTGACTCCTAATACACCTTTAGGTTTTGATCGGCTCTGAATTTAGTGGTTAGGGTCGAATTGTTTTTTTTTGTTGACGACTTGGCCGTCTCAGCTTGTCAACATGTTTCTCAAAGTGACAGCCATGTTGTGATGTGATGTAACTGTCCCCCTCCCTTTCCAAACACCCCAATCGAAAACGGTATTATTTCTCTAGGCCTACTCGTCTGTAATTTTCCAGTTAGGAAATCATTTAGCTTACTACAATAATTAGGCCTACTTTTGAATATATATTTTTTTTATCAATTTCAGCCAATTATGGAAAATTCTGTAATATTCCGCGTTTAACAGGTGATTCAATTTTATTACCTAATTCCGCGATTCCGTCCGCGTTTTCCGCATCGCGGAAATCATAGGGCCCTATATGGTTGTTCTAACCCCACATTGAAACGTGTTTCTGATAATACTTTATTCTTTCCATTTGGCCCTGTACAGTTTAGTTGGCAAGCCTAACTATTGAATATAAACCTGTCACGTTTCCTGCCAATTTATTGGTATTTCTGGTGTCCCTGTTTGTGCTGTCTAACTTCCCTTCTTTCCCCAGCGGTGGACGTCAGTACTCTGTGCTCTCAGGATGTGTTGCGGGTGCTGCTGTCTCTCCAGCCTGTACTCCAGGATGCCATCCAGAAGAAGAGAACCGTGCGCTCCTGGGGCGTTCAGGGGCCCCTCACCTGGCAGCAGTTCCACAAGATGGCTGGACGGGGCTCCTACGGTAAGCAACCAGGGACAGCATTTTCCAGGAGCTGAAGCCTCCTGCGTGGAGATGCGCCGCTGCCTGTTTGCAAGCTGTCCAGTAGTCTTCTCACTCTTCCTTCTGTGGTCCACGTGTCAGCTCATTGGGGGAGCTGCTATGACGTGTTGACTTTAGGCTCTCCAGCCTTCTCTCAGAGGTGACTGGTGGCAGTGCTGGCTTCATTAAGACCTTACTAACCATCTTCCTTCTCTGTATCCTTTTTCCTGCCCCACCCTTCTCTCCATCAGGCACAGATGAGTCCCCAGAGCCCCTGCCCATCCCGACCTTCCTGGTGGGCTATGAGTATGACTTTGTGGTGCTCTCGCCCTTCGGCCTGCCATACTGGGAGAAGCTGCTGCTGGACCCGTTTGGCTCTCACAGGGACGTGGGCTATCTGGTGGTCTGTCCCGACAATGAAGCCCTGCTCCAGGGGGCCAAGAGCTTTTTTAGGGACCTCACCGCTGTCTACGAAGTAAGTCTGGAGAATCTTAACAGTCCATTTACCATGACAGGCTGTTGTTAGTCAGCGGAATCAAGACATGGCTTTGTTTTGGGGTTGCCTCATCCCTGATCTTGTTTTGTTTTGGGGTTGCCTCATCCCTGATCTTGTTTTGTTTTGGTGTTGCCTCATCCCTGATCTTGTTTTGTTTTGGTGTTGCCTCATCCCTGATCTTGTTTTGTTTTGGGGTTGCCTCATCCCTGATCTTGTTTTGTTTTGGGGTTGCCTCATCCCTGATCTTTTGTTTTGGGGTTGCCTCATCCCTGATCTTGTTTATGACAATGACCCTTGTGGTTGACCATATCAGCATGCTGGAATGGCAGCTTTTGACAAGCCGTCAAAATAATGCTGGTTCAAATCCCTGAGCTGAATGTTGATATATGTCATTGTGCCTTTAAGCAAGACAACCCTAATTGCTCCTCTTAGCCGGACTGGAAAAGAGCTTGTTACTAAATGACTAAAATGTAAATGTGCCTGCAGTCATGTCGCCTTGGCCAACACCGGCCCATCTCTAAAGGGCACCCGGATGGCATCGTGAGAGTGGGTGGAGCCGCCGCCAAGAAGCTTTCAGAGCAGCCTGTCAGCGACTGGTTCCTCAAGGCTGCCAGCGGCAACAGTGACGCTTTCGCCAAACTCAAGCTCTACGCACAAGTCTGCCGCCACGACCTCGGTAGGTTTCAGTGATGACGCCGATGGGGGTCAGTCGAAGCCGGGCCTGTTGGTACCCTCCCACGTCTCATCGAGACCTTGGTTTCTGTTTGGATCAAATGTTTGCTTTGGAAAAGTATCTTGGGTGTCCAAACTTTGTTATTTTTTTTTTTTACAGTCTATTATGTCTGAGGCCCAGTGCTAGGTCACTCGTAGAGCTTATGATTGAGGTTTTGTGGATAGTTGTATAACTTCTGAACCTGCGCCCCCTGCTTCCCTTTGTCCCCTTAGCTCCATACCTCGCTGCGCAGCCTTTGGACAGCTCCCTCCTCACACAGCCCGTGGCCCCTCCTGCCTCAAGCCAGTCCTCATCAGCCCAGTCCACCGGCTCGTCGTCCGCCACCTCGGCTGGCCCCCAAATCTCAGCCGCCCCCGGAGGCCCATCCCTCCCTAATAACAGCTGCAGCAGCGCACCTAGCAACAACACAGGTTTAGCCAACAGTGCCAACAACACGTCGTCATCGGGGAGCCAGACCAGCAGTGGGATGCAGTCTACCAAGCCCGGCTCCTTTCCTCCCTTTGGTGCCATGGGTGTGCAGAACCAGGGCCAGGGTGGTGCTTCCCAAGGAGGGCAGTTGGGCCAGCAGGCTGGTGCCCAGAACGCAGGTCTCCCCGGAGGGGAATCAGACAGCCAGGCCCAGACACCCACCGAACCCCTAGAGAGGTAGATATAACAGCAGGGCCTTCGTTCACTCATTAATTTAAATCCACAAAAAATCTGATGTGCATTCAAATAGGATAAAAATATTACAATGATTGTATGTGCATTCACACTCAAGGATGCAAATGACACACAAGTAGTCTTCACCCAATGAGGCTGCCTGTGGAACAGCACTTCAGTAGCGTCTGGTTTTATCTAATGTACACTTGCAATCTGAAAGCCGTGTTCAGATACACGACTGACAAAAGCCTCCCTAACCACTCAGCGATCTGCCACAGCAGCAGTCAAAGTCAGGAGGGAGGCTCTGGCTAACACATCAACCGTTGCATTCTCGCTGTTCAGCAGGTCAGATGAGGTGTCAGTCTGGTAGCAAGACACTTGACCTTCAGGACACCCGAACCCTGTTTTGCTAAGGAAGATAAAGTTTCATGTGGTGGATGTTTAAGTACAGCCACTTTATCACCATTTGAAAGACTTTTGTCATTTATTTACCCTGAGAACCTTTTGCGGCACATGCATGTTGGCACGTTGTAGAATATGCCTCTATATTTGTCTCATGTCAATCATTCTTGTTTAATACTTTAGACCAAGTTGCTAAACTCCCCCCAATCAGCAGTAACATTGTCTGATTGTATGTCCGAGATAGCTGCATGTTTCATAACTACAGTGCTCTGATTGGTTTATTCAGCTGTGTAAATGTTGAGGGCTTAACGGTTTTATCGGCCACTTGTTGTCTTTTCCCTTTAAACCAGAACATTCAAAAAATGAATATATGCGAGAGAGCAATGCTTTTATTACATACTCCTATCCAGAGGAGATCTGTACTGGGTCTGGTGTCCACAAGGCAAAGACTTTTCAACCACTGGTTGATGGATAAAAGATAGTTATTTTCGGATATAATGCCCATATAGGGCTGAGGTGATTGTATTTCCACAAGTACATTAATCATAATAATATGTAGAGAATTGCTTATTGTAATCAGTCAATGCTCAATCAATCAGTGGTTGTACCTACAAGCTATCTCCGGCTGCTAGGAGAACTGATGCTGATGGATACATTGTTGTTGTTGGTAGAAAACTGTTGGGCACATCTCTCCTTTACTGCATTAACAACGGCAGTTACAAGGAGTGTTCTTGAGTTACGTCAGTGTCCTATTCGCTGTCAGACACATATACAGTGCACTGAGGGACCCCCCCCCCACTTGTCCTAATGCCTCTCATCTCCCTGCCCAGCACCATGGAGAGAGAGAAGGTGGGTGTGCCGACGGACGGAGAGTCTCATGCCCTCACATACCCCCCAGCCATCATAGTGTACATGGTGGACCCTTTCACCTATGAGGAGCCTGAGGCAGGGTCTAATGTCTGGACCCTGGGTCTGCTGCGCTGCTACCTGGAGATGCTCCAGTTCCTCCCTCCACACATCCGCAACTCTGTCTCTGTACAGGTAACGTCCACACC
>JACXGI010004335.1:22203-54766 GCA_016801175.1 Esox masquinongy
TGTGTGTGTGTGTGTGGCTTTAGAATATACTCTTTTCACTCACGTTAGTCCTATATTCTTCAAACACAACAATTGGTACATAGGAGGTGAGCAGAGCATTGTGTTGTGTCCTTAGAGTATGTTGACATGTTGGTATCCACCTCTCCCCTCTCAGATAATCCCATGCCAGTACCTGCTCCAGCCAGTCAGGAGCGAGGAGCGCCATATCTATGCTCAACATCTCAAGTCCCTGGCCTTCTCAGTGTTTTCCCAGTGCAGACGGCCCCTCCCTGGATCCACCAACGTCAAGTCACTGACTGGCTTCGGGCCTGGCCTGGCCATCGACACCGCACTGAAGAGCCCAGAGGTACACAAATGGATGGAGCTTATCATAATACGTGTCTGTTTGTTGTTATCCAAGCAGGTTAATTACAGGTGTTTGGTGGCACAAGCAGTAAGCCCTAAAGATAGTTAGTTGCAGTAGTCCAGATGTGAAATCAGTACCTGGAGTAGTACCTGCTCTGCTTGCAGTGTGAGGAAGTTGCACTCTTACAGTATAGAGGAAGTTGCACTCTATAAATGTTGCAGAGCATTAATTTGTAGAAGCGAGTTGCTGCAATGATGTTTGAGGAGAACGGCAGGGTGTTTTCTAGATCACACCAAGGTTTTCAGCACTCTGGGTGGACAACACCTGGCAAGGTCTTGGGATGGACTGGCCTTCCCCCGGAGGAAGAGCAGCTCTGTCTTGTCAAGGTTGAGTTTGAGGTGGTAGGTGGCAGAGATGTGATTCATCACCTTGGTGTCAAAAGGAGGGAAGGGAAAAAGTACTTCAAGTGTCATGCACAATGTAATGATAGGAAGGACCATGTGAGGATATGATGGCGCCAAGTCACTTGGTGAATAAAGATGAGGAGGGACCTAGATGGGGAACAGTAATGAGAGACTGTGGGGCAGAAGCTCTGGATAAGAGCGTCTGCTACATGACTAAAATGTACATTTTACATCCTTGCTATGTCACGTGGTAGAAGCTGCTTGCCAGACAATGTATTCCGAGAGTGTGCAGAGCTTGTGATGCCTAACCCTGAGAGGGTCGAGAGGAGGGTCTGATGGCTCAGTGTTGAATGCATACATTTTTTTTGTATTTATTTTGTTTACACAGGGAAAACCAACAGAGACCATGGTCTCATTTACAGTGGTGCCCTGTATTACAATAATAAACAATAGAACCTGAAATACAAATAAAATACATTTTTAAAAACATAAAACATGTATAACAAACATAAAACATGTATTTAAAAATAAAACATATTTAACAATATTTAAACTGCTATGGACACAAAGTCCTTCAAACTAAGGTCGTCCTAGAACATTCCAGGAGTGCGGGGCACGGATGTTGAACCTAGACTGAGCCCGGGGTATCTCAATGTAGCCACTCTTCAGAGCGTGTAATTAGGAAGTTTTTGTTGGACTGCTGTATAAACAGTCCTTCTGAAAGACAAGGAATCCGAACTTCAATCCTCACGTTAAAATATATTTGTTTGATAGCAAGTTCAATAGCAAGCTAATGTTATTTAGATCCGAATCAAAGACATCCATCTTGCTAGCAACAAGAAAGTTTCTCTCCAGTTTGTTTTTCTAATTGTTGTTTTCCCTACAGCAACAAGCGGTAAATGCAGTGACGTCCTAAAGCATGCATTTCCTGCAAATGTCCCATTTCCGACTCTTCTGTGAGCATTTTCACAGGAAATGGTACAGCTGTCTTATACTGTAGTATTCAAACTTCCCAAAGGGAGAGGAGGTTGGGAGTGTAGGGAGGGGCATCACTGAGATGGAAAATGTTACACTAACCCCCTTAGTCCTGGAACAAGACCAGGGGAACTTGTAACCCTGTTCCTTCTCTCCAGTTTTCCCCATTATCTGCTTGGTTAGGTTCCTGAGGCCTCTAATCGGATCCAGCCCTAGACCGTGCAAGGTATCACATTTCACCAGTACACAGTGGGCAGGAGCGGGGACCAGACACAGCTAGCTGGATTAAAGGACATTAGTGGAACGCTATCTACTTACCAACCAAGTGACCAGGGCCTTAAAGGGATAGTTCGTCTCAGATTCATTTTTGGGTAAAATAATACTAACCTTGAGTTGTTCTTGAAGCCACATTAAGGAATTTTTTACGACAAGCCGTTATTCACCTCTGTCCCAGCCTGTAATTGGCATTATTAGCATAGTCTAAATTCATGAATTGGAACTGTGCTTTTGTTGTTCGGGACGCACAGTTTCAATTCATGAATTTAGAAGATGCTTATAATGCTAATTCCAGGCTGGGACAGAGGTGAATAATGGCTTGTTGTGAAAAATGACTCCATGGACCTTAAAGAACCACTCAAGATAAGTGTTATTTCACCCAATTATGGATCTAGGACAAACTGTCCCATTAATGGGGCCCCCAAACAAACAAAATAAATGGGCAAAAATCTGTCAGGCTCATTGTTGACAATATGTTGTAGGGTGGTGCAATTTCAAAATTGTATTGTGCATCAGACATTTCTCTTTATCTGTCACTGACAGTTAGATTTAATTAGTAATTTCAGCAAACAATATACAGATTAGTTGCTAATCTTGCCAGTTGTATAAACTAACAGTAATTAATTACCAATGTTGACCAGGGGAGGTGCACAGGGCCCTAACCAATAGGGGGGCCCACGCAGAGGCTTTGTCTGTTATTTTCATTCATGTCATTTTAGTATGTCGTAAATCATATGAAAAGAAAGGAAATTCTCTAAAGCCTAAGACAAAAATAAAAGTCCCTCACAGTGTTATACATTTCTTTCTATGCCCCCATAGCAAAATGTGTGGAAATTTCACATTCTTTCTGCCCTATTGTTAAATTAGTAGAACTGCTGCAGTCGAGCATAAAATTAAAGAAAAAAATCATTCACCCAAAGGAATATTTTGGAAAGCTTATGGATTTTAGACTTTAAACTGTAAAGTTTCCTCTTTGGATAACCCAATCTTTGGATAATCCAATCTTGCCTAGGGCTGCCAAAAGGCTAGTGCAGGCCCTGACAGCGATTCTCTTACCTATAATGTATAAACCAACCACTGTCTGACCCGTAATCTTTAAACCCTCTCTCTCCCCCCAACAGAGACCAGATTGTTTGCGGCTCTATACCCCTCCCTTTATATTGGCACCCACTAAGGACAAGCAGACAGAGCTGGGGGAGACGTTTGGAGAGGCCTCTCAGAAGTACAACGTGCTGTTTGTGGGCTACTGCCTATCCCACGACCAGCGCTGGCTCCTGGCCACCTGCACCGATCTGTATGGAGAGCTGTTAGAGACCTGCATCATCAGCATCGACGTGCCCAACAGGTGGGACCAACTGGCAGCACACACCATCATCCTCATCCTCAAAACCGTCTAGAGTCAGCAAACCTCAAGCAGAGC
Organism: Esox masquinongy; assembly: GCA_016801175.1. Lineage (NCBI taxonomy): Eukaryota > Metazoa > Chordata > Actinopteri > Esociformes > Esocidae > Esox > Esox masquinongy. The sequence goes on from JACXGI010004335.1 coordinate 25,625, forward strand.
TTTGCAAATAGCACACTTTTTTTTCTTCTAGCAACACAATGTTTGTTGTAAGTTGAGTTTTTCTTTTTTTAATGTTTTGCCAGGGCATGATGAGCACAGTGTAATAATGAAGTGTATTAGTAAATATAGCAGTCCTGCCAACATACATGTATGCGTGAACACAATTTGAGCTCAAAGCACTGCTGCGGTGCAATGATGAACCGGTTTCCAACATGTTCGGCCTCATCCACTAATAGCCAATCATACAACTTGCCCTTCGTTATATTTGGTCGCCAATGTTTCAAAGACTTTAGATATAAAACCCTGGGTCAATAGGACAATCGGTTCAAGTAGATACATTTAATTAACATAGCAAACATGCTAACCTGGCAAGGACTCGTGAGCGTTTATTGTTTAAACAACTGTGACAGCCTTAGCATTAAGACACACAGAAATTATTATTAAATTATTTTTCTTTTTCTTCACAAAATTTAAATAACAATACAGTACTCACCAACTATTGTATAATGGTATAAAATCTTATAGCTAACTGTGCAGTTTCTACCCTCCCAAAGTAGGGATGTGCATTGGACCATATTTTACTATCCGAATAGTGTGTGTTGTTATTCGAATAGTAATCGGTTAACCGAAATACATGTTTTTAAAAACTACCAATACCACGAGTGCTACTACATAACGCGCGAAGGATAGGGTGTTGTTCTCATGTAACATCGGCTCAATGACCATTCATGTGACAAAAAAGCGACTGCCTGCATGGAGGCGCCGAGTGGTTGACACGCAAAACTACAGAACTAGAAGACAATATTAATCAACACACAACTTTGTGATTATTGGATGGAAGAGTCTAGAGAAGCTAGCTAGTTAGCTAAGCTAGCCAGCTATATGCCATTTGCTTAACTCACCGTTTTATGCACTCTCAACCACCTTTCAATTGATTGGAATTTTAAAAGTATTTAGAAAAATAACATTCAAGTCTATTTATTTCAACCATAAAAAACAAATACATATTCGTAAAAAAATGGGGGTTAATTGAATACACACACAAGTATTCGAATACTAAATACATTTCGGGTATTTGAATATTCGACTATCCGTGCCCATCCCTATCCCAAAGTCTATCCTTCGTAATCTTCTTACCCTTGGTAAATATGAGCAAAACGGGCTGTGAAAAATTTTTTATGCTGGTTATCCTCCTGGTCTTTCATTCAAAATATTCCCAAAAATCTACCCTTTAATTGAAGTAAAAAATAAATTAAATAATGTTTTGCTCCAAAATCTGTGCCACAATTATTGAGAAATTGTGGTGAGTAATTCTGGTGAGTAAAATGTAACTAAAGTGTATGCCCTTATTTTACATTTTGAAGTTCACCTGAGTGAAGCCATGACTACCTGTTTCACTGGGGAACAAATATGAGGTGACCCATCACAAAGAGAGTGACCCGAGAATACAATAATGATGTGCCACTAAAGGCAGCACAAATCAGGAGATGGCTATGAGAAAATAGGTTGAAAATGCCCATTTCCACTCTCAGGGAAATAATTACATTTAAAACAACAGGAGATGTTAAAAATCAGCCTGGAAAAAGACGTGTCTGTATTGAACCCATGCACCAAATGCTGTTTGGAAGGGTTGCCATAATAAAGCCTTTGCTGTCATCAAAAAAGTAACTAGAGTGCTTACAGTTTTAAAAAAAGCTTTTTGGAATCACCAGAGTTGGGTTTGGAGACAAAAAGGTAACCATGCAGAAGAGTACCTCATCCCCCTTGTGAAGTATGGTGGTGATCTTTGATGTTGTTGGGATGTTAACCTGTTGAGATACATGGTATCATGGACTCCTTCAAGTACCAGCAGAAACTAAATCAAAACCCGATTACCTCTGCCAGGAAGCTTAACCTGGGCCATGGTTGGGTCTTCCAGCAGGACCGTGATCCAAATCACACCTCAAAATCAACGCAATAATGACTCACTGACCACTGAATCAAGGTTTTGCCATGGCCATTCCAGTCCCCTGGCCGAAACCCCATAGAAATCCTGATGAATGAACTGTAGAGGAGAGTCCACAAGCGTGGATCTCGGTATCCAAAGAATCTGGAATGATTCTGTATGTAGGAATGGTCTCAGATCTATTGCCATGTGTTCACCAACCTCATTACACATTATGTGATTAGACTTAGAGCTTTAAACTTGGCAAAGGGAGGTTGCACAAAGTATTAAATGAAGGGCACACACATTTGAGGAAAAATGTTTTATGATAAGAATGTATTTTTTCTTTCATTTGTTTGTACTTCAATTGTAGGTTCAATTTATGTTAATATTTTGAATGAACAATTAAGAGGATGAACAATTACGGTTTTTTTCCACAGCCCTTTTTGCTTAGTGGAGGGCACTATAAACAACAGGCTTTCTTGTTTGGTGCTTCAGCCTGTCCTTCTCATTTTAACATTTTTAATTCGGTCTTACATTGACTAACCCTAACGTATCTCCTAATAACCAGCCACAGAGGCTACAGCATGAAATTGTTTGATTTCCTCACAACAACAAACTACATGCGCAAAGTCATGTGGTTTTTTGATTTTTTTTTTTGATTACATCTTTATGGGGAAACATAAATGTGCCTGTTCAAATGTCAAGCAAATTTAAAATTTGTCACATCCCAAGTAGGGATTAATTTGCCTGTAGTGTCCCTATATTTTAAAAATACCATCATGAAATTTGGCATTGTCACTAATCATTTTGTATTTAACAAATCAGTTATTGGGTTCAAGATGTTTTAGTACAACATTGCAATCGTTTGTAATTTAGCTTATACATGTCTTACATTTTTTCTGCCATTTTGAAATGCATTGCTTAACTTTGATTAAACTAGTTAAAGGTGTATCATGGACCTGCAGTACGTATAAAATCTCATGTCAATTGGCCTTAAGGTTTAGGAGGCAATCATTTTTGAAGGCTTTTCAAAAAAATTGTATATATGTTCTTCTGGCATGTTGTTAGTCATGACTAGAGAGACCAACACACAAATTTCCAGGGCTACATAGGTAACCGTATTATGCATGTGCAATAGTTGGTATGATATATCAAGCTTGGTATACGTTGTATGTACAGTAAAAGTTTACTTTTACTACTCATTCAAGGGTATTTATTTTTACTATTTTCCACATTCTAGAATAACGGTGAAGACATCAAAACTATGACATAACCCACATGGAATAATGTGGAGACTAAAAAAGTGTTAAACAAATCAAAATTATTTATATTTTAGATTCTTCAAAGTAGCCACCCTTTGCCTTGATTACAGCTTTGCGCACACTTTGTATTCTCTCAACCAGCTTCATGGGGTTGTCACCTGGAATGCATTTCAGTTAACTGGTGTGTCTTGTTAGAATATTAATTTGTGGAATTTCTTTTCTTCTTATTGCATAAGAGTGGGTGACAAGGTAGGGTTGGTATACAGAAGGCCATTATTGTCTGTTCTGTAGTAGTCCACTTGTCAAGAATGGCTCATTTTTGTCAAGAGCAGCACAAATGATCAAAAAGAAACAACAGTCCATATTTTCTCGAGACATGAAGGTGAGTCAATCTGGAAAATTTCAATAACTGAAAGTTTCTTCAAGTGCAGTCACAAAAAACATCAAGTGCTATGATGAAACTGGTTCACATGAGGACCCCCACAGGAGAGGAAGACCCAGATTTAACTCTGCTGCAGAGGAGAAGTTAATTAGAGTTACCAGCCTCAGAAATCGACAATTAACTGTTCAGAGAAGACTGTGTCAATCAGGCCTTTATGGTCAAATTGCTGCTAAGAAACCACTACTGAAGGACACCAGTAATAAGAAGACACTTGCTTGGGCCAAGAAACATGCGAAATTGATTTTAGATACGGTGGAATTCTGTCCTTTAGTCTGATGAGTCCAAATCAGAGATTTTTGGTTCCAACCGCCGTGTTTTTGAGAGATGCTGAGTGGGTGAACAGATCTCCGCATGTGTGGTTCCCACCTTGAAGCTTGGAGGAGGTGTGATGGTGTGGGGGTACTTTGCTAGTGACATTGTTTTATTTAGAATTCAAGACACACTCGACCAGAATGGCTACCGCAGCATTCCGCAGCGAATACAACATCCCATCTGGTTTGCGCTCAGTGGGACTATCATTTGTTTTTCAACAGGACAATGACCCAAATCACACCTCCAGGCTGTGTAAGGGCTATTTGACCAAGAGGGAGAATGATGGTGCTGCATCAGATGACCTGGCCTCCACAATCACCTGACCTCACCTTAATTGAGATAGTTTGGGATGAGTTGGACTGCAGAGTGAAGGAAAAGCAGCCAACAAGTGCTCAGCATATGTGGGAACTGCTTCAAGACTGTTGGAAAAGCATTCCAGGTGACTACCCCATGAAGTTGGTTGAGAGAATGGCAAGAATATGCAAAGTTGGCGTCAAGGCCAAGGGTGGCTACTTTGAAAAATCTCAAATTAAATGTGTTTTTATCTGTCTAACACTTATGATTCCATATGTGTGTTTAATAGTTTTGATCTCTTCACTTTAATTATACAATGTGGAAAATAGTAAAAATAAAGAAATGCTCTTGAATGAGTCGGTGTGCCAAAACCTTTGAATGGGACTATGCGTATAAAATGTTTTTATAAGGCTGCCGCCTTGGTTGCATTGGCTCCTTTTCTTTATATATACAGGATTCCTTGGGTCTTGTTTACTGTAAAATAGCTGCACCACCAACTTCTCTGCTCCTGTAACAGACTTGCCTGATGATTTCAAGGTTCCTCACAGATTCTCTCAACTTAGCGCTGCGGCTTCAGGCTCTGTGCATGTTTTGAACAATTAGATTCTCCGAAATCGTTTTGATGGCCAGGCATAGAGCTCAAGGTGCGCTTCTCTGGTATTTATTTAGCAAGTGTGGTAATACATCACTCCCGCCAAACACAAGCCACACCTCTTAAATGTAGTAGCCACATAAACCTTTTTAATGATCTGACTCACTGTATTGCATGGAAGCAAGTCAGTACTTCAGTCTGAAATTAACAGCAGTAGCTGTATATGGTCTAATATGTGCCACTCTGTCCAGGATGAAAAAAGTGGCAGTGCCCATTTATAGACTATTTGTCTGAGTAAATATTGGCTTATATTCAACCTTCTCGACCATGACTTATTAAATACAAAATGATTAACTTGAATAAATCAATAAACACAATAGCTAACAGATGGTGAGAAGATTTGAAATAGAAAGACTTGCGTATGGCAAGACTACACAATGCAAACCTTCATTAGGCATGCTCAGCCCTGTGCGTTTTATTGATCAGACATGTTGCGTTCTCAATGTCTGTGTATAGGAAACCCCTCTCTTAGCCTGTAAACTTGTCTTTAGAACATAATAGCTATGAACATGTACAATTTGTGTAGTTTGACCGGTTTTCATCCACCCCAAGGCCAGGAGCTTGATTAGAAAAAAGCTGGTTCCTTCATAGCCCATATTAAAAAAAAATGCAACAGATCAATAACTATTATGCTTTACAAGGTTTACCTGGTCAGTTTACTACATTTTTACAACAGATAAATTACGTTACACAATAGTTCACCTGGTTAGGTTATTAAAATTTTCCAGCAGATGAAAAACAATTACAGATGAGTAACAAATTATTTTATAGATGGATGCAAGTTTATATAGAAGAATGATGGATTATTTTACAGATGGAAACAAGCTCATATGGAAGAATGATGGATTATTTTACAGATGGAAACAAGCTCATATAGAAGAATGATGGATTATTTTACAGATGGAAACAAGCTCATATGGAAGAATGATGGATTATTTTACAGATGGAAACAAGCTCATATAGAAGAATGATGGATTATTTTACACATGGAAACAAGCTCATATAGAGGAATGATGGATTATTTTAGAGATTGAAACACACTCATATAGAAGAACAATGGACTATTTTAGGGATGGAAACAAGCTCATGTAGGCTTTTATCAGTTGTTTAATTTGCCAAATACAATCCATTGCATTAATCTTACTAATTTCCAACTGCAAGTGTAATTATTTTTGTTAGGTAAAAATATACAGCTCCGGAAAAAATTAAGAGACCACTGCACCTTTTTCTTTCCTTTCCAAAAAAGTCAAAAAGGAAGGTTTTGAGTGAGGAACAGAAGGGTTAAAATTGAGAGACCACTGCAAATTGAACACTTCTGTTCCTCACTCAGAACTTTCCTTTTCAACTTTTTTGGAAAGGAAAGAAAAAGGTGCAGTGGTCTCTCCATTTTTTCCGGAGCTGTATGTTCTTAACATTTTCTGCATGCCTTCCACATAGGACACCTACAACCTTAGAAAGATCTGAGATGAATCTGGAGGGTTGTTAAATCCGCCTCAAAATGTATGTCACCAGCAATGAGATTAATAAGATTGCTATTATAACTAACTTGTTTGGTAAAATGTAGGACAAGAATTTAGGAGTCATTGACATCTGGATCTCCCCCTATCCAAACTTAGGTTTAGAACAGCAGAACCTTGTCAGGAAACCTTAGGCCCTAAAGAGAAACTTGATTATACATCGAAACATCTTGGAATTATTGAAGAGCATTGAATAAATTGCTTGTAACATTCTTCAGCCTACAATTCCCATTTAGATTATTAGATTATTATTAGGATGAAAAAGGCCTTTGTGTGTAATTTGAGCAGTGTGTGGGTGTTGCGCGTACGTCATTGTGGAGCCCAAGCCGGAGGAGCCGCCATAGCGAAGTGCTGTCTAAAATCTAGTCAAGGTTGGCAGGTCTGATATTGCAAGATCATCAGTCTATGACTTTCCAATAAAATGTGTAACCATTCGTAACAGTTAGTGTAATGTTCGGCTGTAATGTTTTACTGCGTGTGAAAGTAGGTTTCTCTGGATTTTTGTTCTGAAACAGAGCGCGTAGGAAAAAAGGCTCTGCCCGTAGGTTGGGCCTACAGAAGCTGTGGGATTGGTGCTTGGGTCTGGTGCAGATGACGTCAGTGCCATGGAGGGTGGTGATTGGTCGACTGGGCAGAATGGGACACGGCGAGTTGAGAGGTGAGGAGGACAACAGTAAACAGGACTATTATTTTACTGTTTATCTCATCTTGTAATTCACTTGTCTGTCTGTCTCTCCTCATCTCTGTCCTCCTTCGTCTCCAGACTGGAGTATTTTGCTGAGTAGGAGGAACCTGCAGTCTCTTAGTCGCCGTCTCAAGGAGATGTGTCGTATGTGTGGCATCTCCGCCTCAGACACTCCCAGCATCCTTAGCGCCTGCCTGGTCGCAATGGAGCCTCAGGGCTCCTTTGTCATCATGCCAGGTAATATGTGTGCATGTGTGTGTGCGCTTGCGTGCGTGTGTGTGGTTGTGGCAGGGATGGATTGGGGGGGGGTTTGGGTGGATGGATTGCGGCAGCCTATCATAATACATGGGTCTTCTTGTCCTTATCTGATTGATTTCTCTGAGGACACTGCTTCTTTCACACATAACCGACAAAAATTGATTTCTTTGATGTGATGGAGTGCTAGATCAATGGGTTTATTTTGGAGAGTAACTGCCATAGACCGTTGATGCTTTCATTGTAAAGATTAAGTACTGCTGTATATGAAAGAGGCTGGGCCAGTCCATCCAGATCAGTGTTTTGGTTAACACTTCACACTAGTACCTGTAAACAGGTGGGAAATGGCAGATTTGGACAGTGATATGCATCTGAATTGTAATGCCGTGGCTGCACATTAACGTTACTACAAAGTTTTCCCTAATTCTTCCTCTAATTGGGAAACAAAAAAAATGGCCCATGTAATCATACTCATTTCTACATCAGGTTCTACTAAGTATGGTTACCAGTTTCTAAGCCTATCCTTGTTCTCCATTTCACATGCCAAAGTTTAATATGCAGAGAGATTCATTGGAAGTTTACTAGTTTTTAAACATAATGTACATTATATAATGTAATATATTATTATATAATACAATATATAATATAATAAGATGTTTTTAATATTTTTTTTTTTTTTGTTTCAAAATTGTTTTTACAGAACAGTACGCAAAAAACAAAGCAGGAGATTTGTCAACAATATAATGGGTAGTAAAAAATTGAAAAACAAACAGTGGAGAAAGCAGTCCAGATTCATTAACAAAAACAAAAACAATCGAAAAAACAAATAAATCCTTCTCAATCAAATTTATTCTATAAAGCCCTTTTTATATCAGCAGTTGTTACAAAGTGCTTATACAGATACCTACAGTAGCTTAAAACCCCAAAGAGCAAGCAACGACAGTTGATGAACAGTGGCTAGGAAAAACTCCCTAGCAAGGTCGGAACTTAGGACAAAATCTACAGAGGAAACAGACTCTGAGGGGTTGCCAGTCCAAAGGTACTATCAAGGTTCGGTGTGAAGGTCTACGGTCAAAATGGTCCTTAATGTTGGTCCAGATACTGTGTATAATGGGGTTATAAAGATATTTCTCCAGGCTGACAAGGGACATGTTCACAGTGGCAGTAAAGAATGGGTGGCAAGCCTCACACTCCATTTTAAGCCAACTGGATGCTGCTGGACCGTTGCCATACCAAAGCGTGATAGGGCAGATGTTAAAAGCCTAATAGAAGAATATAACATTTTGGAGAGCCAGTCCCCCCCCCACCCATTGTTTACAGAGGTGCTTTTTTCTTTGTATTTCACAATCCTTGATTAATGGGTTGATAGAGTCTAGTTGCTTATAAAAAGATTTAAGTTAAGATGGTTTTATTTAGGTTATTTTGTTAGAAATAACTCTTCCCAGTAAGTATATCAGGAGGGTTCCCAAATGACTGAAGTACTGGATTTAAGTTACCTAGCAGAGAAAGTCATGTGCATATAGATTCTTTAGGAATATAATTGTGTTTCTACCTGAGATTTTATGGCTTGAGTGAGAGGCTTGATGGCCATAGCAAAAACCAGCTGTGAAAGTGCACAACCCTGTCTCAAAGCAAGTCTAACCTGAGTGGACTAGAGAATTTGTTTATAATGATTGGAGTGGAAACGCTTGTTAACTACTTTTAAAAGCGTTCTTTTTTTAACAATCTGTAGAAATAAAAATTGATATAATTCCAATATTTGTATAAGTGGTGGAGGTTATCCATTCACAATAAAATCATCTATTCTGTACCATTAATGACATGCATGTTCATATATGAAGACTGAAGAAAAGCCTGCTTCTCTTTAGCAAATGCAATGAAACTAAAATGTTAACACAATATATTGGCCCTTTTTTCATGGGCTGAAATAAAAGATCCTAGAAATATGCACAACATCTGATTTCCCTCAAAATATTGTATACGTTCTTGTTAGTGAGCATTTCCCCTGAAAACACAATGTTTCAGATGTCTTACGTTTTCTCAGGAATGTCCATAGTGGCTGTTGCCAGAGAATTTCATGTTTATTTCTCTATCATAAGCCACTTCCAACATTGTTCAGAGAATTTGGCAGTACGTCCAACCAGCCTCATGGCCGCAGACTACACAACCACACCAGCCTAGTAGGACCACCACATCCAGCTTCTGCACCTGAATCTGAGACCAGCTACCTAAACAACTGATGAAACTAGGGCTTTGCACAGCAGAAGAATTTCTGCACAAATCGTCAGAAACCTTCCAAGAGAAGTTCTTCTACATGCTCATCGTCCTCACCGGTGTCTTGACCTGACTGCAGTTCAGTGTTGTTACAGAGTTGTGGGCAAACAAAATGTGCTCTTCACAGATTAGCTCCGATTTCAGTAGTAACAGGCAGAGGGCATGATGCATCTTGCATTTATATTTATTTTCATTTTAACACGGAGCACAGAGTAGATTTTCACTTCAAGTACAAATGGTGCTGACACTCTGGAAGGATGCTACTATGGTGCCAGTGGACAAATGCAAATCGCCCAAGGTCCTTAATGACTTCAAGCCAGTGGCTTTGATATCTTTGGTCATTTGAGAAGATCATCAAGACTGAGGTACTGCATCAGGTAGTGAGCTCCCTGGACCCCCTGCAGTTTGCTTAGACGGTCAAAAGGAGGGGGGGGGGGCACTTAACCCGACTCAATTCCCTCTATAGATTTACTCCACAAAAACCCATGTGAGGCTTTTGTTCATTTGGCTTTTCATCTGCCTTTATTACTATCCAGTCCCGCATGCTAGCAGAAAGGCTCCTCTCCCACTTGAAGTTGGATTTGCGAATTGTGGCCTGTATAATGGACTTACTTACTAACCGGTCCCTAGAGGTGAGAGTGAATGGCATCATGTAAAAGCAGCTTGGCTCTTCTACTGGATCCCCACAAGTCTGCGTGCTCTCTCTTCTAGTGTACATACTGTCGCAGAGATACAGGCGTCATCTGTAAAATTGAAAAGCAGCAACATGTCTTTCTAAGAAAGGTCTGCAAACCCTTGATGATATTGTTTTACAGAACTTTTATTGATTTTGATGGTGACCTGGGTTTGGCTATTTGCATGTTGTCTACAAAAACAGGTTAGAGGGTCGTAAAGGTAATGAGGAGGGGTGGATCAAACAGCTCTGAGACATTCAGAAGGGCAGCGTTGGTAGAATCCTTGTTTGTTCTGACCCCATCCTTGCCCGTATGGACATCCTCCCCTCAGGTGGCCTTTTCAGACTTCCCACATGAAAGAGTAACCGATATAGGAACTGTACTACCGGTTATAAACTTTTTAATCTTGTACATGACATGAAATAATGCTTATTTTGCACTTGCTACTTTTGCACTTTTTTTTAAATGACTCTTACTGCAGTAGATAATATTTGTTTTTTCTGGTTTGTATATATGTTGTCTCAGTATGGTGTCTCTGTGGTTTTTTTTTTTTTTACTGAACTCTGATTGCCCAACAAATTTTCAAACAAGCTAAAGAAACTGTTACTCTGTCTGGTCAGTGGTTCCCAACCTTTTTCAGTACTGTACCACCGACAGTGTTAGCCCCTATTGCTATATTATTTCATTTGTAAGAAACCTTTGCATTTAACCCAGTTGATGCAGGCCAATTCCCATGAGTGTAAAGGATTACATGAGATGGCTGTCTCCTCATCCAGGACTTGGCTTTGACCCAGGCATTGTGGGTCTACTCAACAGATCAGATAATACCTATAATCTGTGAATAGAGCGCTGCACTAAATGATGGTGGCCAATCGAAAGAGTGTGGTTGCTGTTATTGGCACCATTTCACTTGGCACCGTTTTTATTTTCGCTGCATCAATTGAATGGTGTTGCTAATGAACTCACTGATGAATGGAGTATTTTATTAGGATCCTCATTAGCGGTTGCCAAGGAAGCAGCTACTATTACAATCATCCAGATTAATGGGTGAAAGCCATAGCAGCTGTCAACAGTTTCTGTTGGCTGGGTCTATTGTATGTTTTCCCTGTGTACATTTGATGAAGATGAGTGCATTATAAAGGTCTCCCCCGTCTCTCTCCAGACTCGGTGTCGACAGGCTCAGTGTTTGGCCGCAGCACCACCCTCAACATGCAGACATCCCAGCTGAGCACTCCTCAGGACACCTCGTGTACCCACATCCTGGTGTTCCCCACCTCAGCGTTTGTCCAGGTGGCCAGCTCCAATTACACTACTGACACCAACATAGACATCGCCTTCAACCCTATTCCCGGTGAGTCACCCGGTCAACCCGACCTGCGCCTCTCCCTCGCGCCTCACCTTTGAACTCTGACCTTCCACCAGACTCCCACCTTCTTATGTTCAGTTCATCACTAGCTGTTCCATTCCGCTGCATCTGGGTTTTGTCTTTATGGAAAGAAATGTTTGCTTTGTGTTGGGTCTCTTCCTTTTGTATTTGGAACATGGAAAGGTTGTTCTAAGAGTCCTCCTCCCCTCTTCTGTCCAGATGGGTCGGACGCCATCGGGATCTTTGACCTGCTGGACCAGGAGAATGACCTGGTGGACCCTGACATTATCAGCATTCTGCCGGCCTCGCCCACCACCTCGCCTGTCCACTCCCCTGGGGGCCACTACCATCAGGGGGGAGATGGTAGCAAGGTAGGCCCACCACATCACTCCACATGTGTTACTTCTGCTAGAGTAGACCGTATCGGAGGGATCCTTGTGCAGACTTTATAGAAGCCAATGAAGACCCTGAGATTAATTAACATGGAGAAAATGCAACTAACTTAATGGCTGGATCAATAATGCTAGTTGATTGTAATGCGTTCACCAGCCTTGTTCACTGTATATTATTTCAAGCCAGATAGTAACTCCTCCCTGACCTCCTCCTCCAGGGCCAGAGTACAGACCGTATGGAGTCCCATGATGAAGCTCCTAACATCCTGCAGCAGCCCCTGGCCCTGGGCTACTTTGTGTCCACCGCAAAAGCTGGCCCACTGCCTGACTGGTTCTGGTCAGCCTGCCCTCAAGCTCAGAACCAGTGTCCTCTTTTCCTCAAGGTACATTTCTCAGACAACCTCTTTCAGCCCTCCCTCGTTTATTTTATTAGCTAGCTTGAAGTACTTGTCAGTCGTAAATTATTGAAAGGATTTTTTTTTTGACTGACTGGAGTAGACTGACTAAAGCTTGCAGTTAGAATATCAAACAGAATTCATTAAAACATTCTTTTGTCCCACAATCATATTCATTTGCTCTGGATGTCAGTGATTGCCTGACGTGTTTACACAATTACTGTGTGAATGACTTAACTGGGCCTAAATTCCTGTGTGTATTTTCTTTGCTTAGGCCTCTTTGCACCTCCACGTGTCTTCAGTGCAATCAGATGAACTCTTGCACAGCAAACACTCCCACCCCCTTGACTCCAATCAGACCTCAGACGTGCTCAGGTAAACACAATGCATGCAAAGGGCGAATGCTCGGTCTCACAGAATGTGTTCTCTTTGAGATGTCTTCATTTCGAATAAGGCACGTTTTGTATTTCCTCTCACCAACCCTTTCTCATCCCGCTGTCAGATTTGTGCTGGAGCAGTACAACGCCCTCTCCTGGCTGACATGTGACCCTGCGACACAGGACCGGCGCTCCTGTCTGCCCATCCACTTTGTGGTGCTCAACCAGATGTACAATTTTATTATGAACATGTTATAACAAATAGCCTGAAGGGGGTGGTGAGAGGGAGAAGAGGACGGGACGCTCCGAAGGAAATTCCAACCTGACAGGCTGATTCTGGACTGAGGTGCTGGACTTCATTACGCGTTGTGTGGATCTGGATCTGGATCTGACTTGGAGGAAATCACGGACGGCTGCCGGATGGAAGGACGGCCTCAGGCGTAGCAACGGCCCAAAGAATCTAGTGATGGAAACGGCTCAGTTTGCTCCGGCCACTCACACAAATGAGAAGCTCAAGGAGGAAAAAGTGAGAGGTTTCTGGAACATTGATTGGTAATAACCGGAACTAGAAAAATAGAGATCCAGAGTTGCCATTGTATTTTATGTGGAAATCCCATGGTAACTCTGGCAACATGGTAATTGGCCAGTCCATGTGGGAAATGTCTGTAATGTTTTGGAAGAATGGGACATCTCAGTGATCGCAAACTCGAGAATGGATCCTTTGTTTTAAGACCTAAAAAATTCCCTTTTTCTTTTGGATACAATTTTATCTAAATGAAATGCCTGCATCCATCTTATTTATTGTCAGTTTTTAAATGAATGATTTGTCTTATTTCTTAACCTTTTATATATTAAAAAATCTTGAAGGTTTATATCGCCTTCCTGCTTTCAAGCAACTTGTCTAAGATATGTAATTGTCTTACTTAAAAAACAGAAAACCCAGAAAAAGGATATTAAGTTGCAGTAGGTTGCTTTTAGAGTATTATTTTTTGTATTGGGGACAGAGTATTTGTATTGTCATGATGTACAGAAGTAGAAAGGATAATTATGTCCATGCCTTTGTGAGTGCAGGATTTACAGCTAAGCTGTAGCAGCAGAGGACTTGTACAGCAATGAAGTTCACTGTGTTTAAATAAAGAGGTACATTGTCGTATATAGTATTTTATACCACACATTTAGACACAAAAACCAAACGGCTATATATATATATATATATATATATATACATATATATATATATAATAATATGAATGCCGTGCCAGCGTTGGGTGGTACGGCTTCTGTTTTAGGAATAAAGTGCGTCAACTCAATTTTGCCTGTGATTGTGTTGTGGTTCTTATTGTGGGGGGGTGATTGTGATGTGCAGTTATTTTACAAGGACACCAACATTGGAGTGGAAGAAAACTATTTGCTTCTCTTGGATGTGGCCTACCTCAAGTTTGACTTGTCTGATGAGATTTTTATGGAGAAAGACAAAAGAACCGTAAGGAAAGTTGTTACCCTGGCCTTTCAGATATGCAGTGTCCTTTTTAGCACATCCTTCTCGACCTCTTCTCATCCACATTGGCTCGAGGTCTGGGTTTTTGGCATCAATTAAGTAGTTACGGAAGCCTTTTTGACCAGTAACATTTTACTTCTTCGTAAATGTGTGGTGTAAATCAACTTTAACTGGAATTGGATGGATGCCCATTGAATATGCAGTGTTTGTGCACAGAGGAAGATCTAGATCTTGTATCTTCACCTGTTCAGAATAAAACTGTACTTTTAAGTCAAATCTAATGCTATTTCTCATCTCTTGCATACTTCAGTTCTGACACCACATGGCAGGATATACAGCTCCTGAAAAATTTACCACTACACCTTTTTTTTTCCTTTCCAAAAGAGTCGAAAAGGAAGGTTTTGAGTGAGGAACAGAAGGGCTAAAATTAAGAGACCACTGGAAATTAAACGCTTCTGTTCTGCACTCAACTGTCCTTTTCATCTTTTTTGGAAAGGAAAGAAAAAGGTGCAGTGGTCTCTTAATTTTTTCCGGAGCTGTATATACAGTGGGTATAGAAATTCACCACCATTTTCAAATGCTCACCATTTTTTTGCCTTACAGCCTAAAATGAAAACATGAAATAAGACTTTCTACACAGTAAAAAAAAAAAGTTAAATACCCTATTGGGATATGTAAACACCCCCCATTATAATTTCAAGGCTATAACCAACCACCTTCCAGATCATAAAGCAAGCTAATTGGCTTCTGTCTGTAAACAATTGTACTTGTGACTGATTAGCTCAGAACAAAAGCAGTTGGTCATAGAGGACTCCACTGCTTAGTAGGGAAGATCTAGTCAGAGGATGGATATAAGAACAAATTCAAGGGCTTTGTCTATCCCTCAGAGTAGAGTTAAGACGATTATTAAGGAGTGGAAGGTGTATGGCACTACCCAGACCTTGCATAGATCAGGCCATCCCTCTAAACTGAATGACTGGACAAGGACGAGCCTGATAAGAGAGGCTACCAAAAAGCCAATGGCAACTTTGAGGGAGCTTCATGCCATTATTGACAAAGACTGGTCAATGTGTGTGTGACCACAATATCACAAGCGCTCCACAAATGTCTTCTATGGGAGGGTGGCAAGTAAAAAAAAACGCTCCTCAAAAAAGGCAACATCAAGTCTTGTTTAAGCTGTGCCAAAAAAAACAATGTAGATTCCAAGGCTGTGGTAAAAGTGCTGTGGTCAGAATTAAACTTTTTGGCCTGAACACAAAACAATATGTCTGGTGAAAACCCAATACATCTTTCCACTAATAGAACATCATGCCTACAGTAGAGCACAGTGGTGGCAGCATCCAATTGTGGGGTGTTTCTCTTAAGGGACTGGAGCACATGTCAGGCAGGATAGAAGGGAAAATGGACAGTGAAAAATACCCAAAAATGGGAACATGGTTCACATTTCAACATGACAGTGACCTAAAGCACACCGCCAAAGCAACTGTACGATGGTAGAAGTACAAGAAGGTGAATGTACTTGAGTGACCTAGTCAGAGACTTGATCGAAGTCCCATCGAGAATCTGTGGAATCACTTGAAGAGTGCTGTCCATATGTGGTCATGCAATTTGACTGAGCTTGAACAATTCTGCAAGGAAAAATGGGCAAAGATTAGATTAGATTACATTTTATTTTCATTGAACAAGTACAGTACAAGAAAATGCTGTTAGCATCTAACCAAAAGTGCAAATAGAAGAGGGCAGAAAATGTACAAGTATTAAGTATATGTGTATTACAAGTGGAATGTATAGATTTGATTTGCCAAGAAGGCAAGTGCAGTACAAATGGCAATACTAAATGTCCAGTTAAGGCAAATAGAGGAGGGCAGAAAATGTACAAGTATTAATTATAGTGTATGTTACAAGTGGGATAAATAGTTGTGTGGGTACAAATGGCAATTCTAAATGGAATTCTAAATGTGCAAACAAGGCACATTGAAGGAAGGTAGCATGTGCAGAGATAGTAGTAATGAGTTCCCGAGGTAGACATATACAGGTGCATCTCAAAAAAATGTATTATTGTGGAAAAGTATTTTTCATAATTTAAATCAAAAAGTGACACCTTCATATTTTCTAGATTCATTACACAAAGTGAAACATTTCAAGCATTTTTTGTTTTAATCTTGATGATTATGGCTTACAGCTCATGGAAATAAAAAATCCAGTATCTCAAAATATTAGAACAAAAAATTTATAATACAGAAATGTCAACCTAAAAAGAGCTCTAATCAGCTAATTAACTCCCTGAGTCTTCAGCACACACAACCACAATTATGGGGACGACTGCAGACTTGACGGTTGTCCAGAAGACACTCATTGACACCCTTCATGAGGAGGGTAAACCACAGAAGGTCATTGCTGTAAGCCATAATCATCATCATCAATCATCAATATTGAAATAGAAAAGGCTTTAAATGTTTCACTTTGTGTAATGAATCTAGAACATATGAAGGTGTCACTTTGATTTGAATTACGGAAAAATCGAACTTTTCCACAAGATTCTAATTTTTTGACATGCACCTGTATATGTAACAACTGAGAAATGCAAGTACGATGGAAATTCTAAGTGTGCAATGAAGGCAAATTGAAGGTGCAAGGTGGCATGTGCAACTGAAATGCAGTGGTAGCAGCAGTGAGGTTCCCGAGGTAGACACGTATCTGTAACAACTGAAAACTACCTTATCAGACTTTGTAAGGAAGTGTCAGAGTCCAGTAGTACAAAGGGAGTAGTGCAACAAAGTCCCTGAGAGAGGGGGGGGGTTAGTGATGGGTCACAGAGTTCAGCAGGGTTACAGTAGATGGGAAGAAACTGTTCCTGAGCCTGCTGGTGCAGGAACAAAGAGACCTGTACTGCCTGCCTGATGGTAGGAGGGCAAAGAGTTTGTGGCATGGATGTGTTGGGTCCCTGATGATGCCCTGCGCAAACACCGATTCTGCTGGAGGTCTATGATGGTTGGGAGCTGGGCACCAGTGATGTGCTGGGCGGTTTTCACGGCTCGTTGTAGGGCCTTCTGGTCAGCTACGGAGCATCTGCTAAACCACACTGTGGCACAGTTAGTCAGAATGCTCTCAATTGTGCAGAGGTAAATGTTCACAAGGATCTTGGAGGACAAGTGGGCCTTCTTCAGGCTCCTCAAAAAGTACAGACGCTGCTGAGCCTTTTTAACCAGGGCTGAGGTGTTGAGGGTCCAGTAGAGGTCCTCGGAGATGTGGACACCCAGGAATTTTAAACTGGACACACGCTCCACTTAAGTGCCATCAATGAGAACTAGGTCGTGACTGCAGACTTCCTGTAATCCACCATGAGCTCCTTGGTTTTCTTTGAGTTGAGTTTCAGGTTGTTGTCGGTGCACCATGCCGTAACAGTCCAAAGTCCAGTTGCAGAGAGAGGGGCTGATCCCCAGGTTTATGGATTTTGTTGACCAATCTTGAGGGGATGACTGTGTTGAATGCTGAGCTGAAATCTATGAATAGAATTCTCACATAGGTGTTGGTTTTGTCCAGATGGGTCAGGGCACAGTGTAAAGCTGTGGAGATGGCATCCTTTGTAGACCTGTTGCCAGAACTAGTCTTTCGAAGCACTTCATGATCGTGGGGGTGAGTGCGACAGTTCGGAAGTCATTCAGGCTAGACCCAGTCCACTGCTACGGCAATGGCACAATGGTTGAGGTCTTGAAGCACGTTGGAACAACCGTGCCAGTGACAGGTTGAAAACGTCAGTAAGAACCTCGGCCAGCTGCCCAGCACATGCTCTGAGCACACGCCCGGAGACGCCATGGACCAGCAGCCTTGCGTGCATTCACCCTGCTCAGTGCAGAAGACACATCTGTGGTGGATAGTCTGGGGGGGTTGTCTGAGGGAGTTCAGTTTTTATGGCTGGCTCTTTGTTGTCCCTGTTGAAGCGTGTGTAAAACCTGTTTAACTCGTTGGTGAAGGAGACGTCACTGGCTGTGGGGTAGGGTTCTTTAGCCGGTAGTCTGTGATGGCTTTGATGCCTTGCCACATGTGTCGTGGTTTGGAGTTGTTGTTGAAGTGCTCCTCAATCCGCAGTTTGTGTTAATTTTTAGCCATCTTCATGCCCCTTTTCAGGTTGGCCCTGGATGAGTTGTAGGCCTCCGCATTGCCGGATCAGAAAGCAGCGTTGCGTGCCTTTAGCAGTTGTTGGACCTCTCTGTTCATCCACGGCTTCTGGTTGGAGAAGGTCTTTATGAGTTTATGGGTGGTGACATTGTTGATGCAGATGTTGATGTAATCCAGAACGGAGGAAGCATATGTTTCAATGTCCGTATGGGAGTCAAGGGTGGTTTGAGTGGCAAAGAAACTCTGGTCTGTGCGTTGAAACTGGTGGTGTAGAAGTGAATTTGACCCCTCTGGCCACACTTTGCCTGTCCTCACTGATGGTTTCACACGTTTATTGAGGGGTAAATACTTTGGGAGTAGGATGATCAGACTGTCCCCAGGTGGGGGAGGGGAATGGCTTTGTAAGCCTCCGGAATGTTTGTGTACACATGGTCTAGTATACTGTCTCCTCTGATGGGGCAGGAGACATTATGGTGGAATTTGGGAAAAACTGTTTTCAAATTCGAATGGTTGAAATGCCCTGCAACCACAAAAGTTAGTAGAAAAGTAGAAAAATATTCAAAGAGACTCATGGCAGAAATTCAAGCAAAAAGTGGTTCCACCAAGTATTCACCATGTGTTCACTTATATACTGATGAGTCAAAACATTATGACCACCTACCTAATATGCTGGTCCTCCGCATGCCGCCAAAACAGAGCCGACCTGCAGAGACATGGACTCAACAGGACCCCTGAAGTTGTGCTGTGGTATCTGGCACCAAGACATTAGCAGCAGATCCTTCAAGTCCTGTAAGTTGTGAGGTGGAGCCGCCGTGGATCGGACTTGTTGGTCCAGCACACCCCACTGATGCTCAATCGGATTGAGATCTGGGGAATTTGGAGGCCAGGGCAACACCTTGAACTCTTCATCATGTTCCTCAAACCATTCCTGAACAATGTGTGCAGTGTGGCAAGGTGCATTACCCTGCTGAATAATAATAAAACGGCGCACACGTACACAGCCTTCCACGTGATGTAAAAGAAAACGGGACTCATCGGACCAGATGACCTTCTTCCACTGCTCCAAGGTCCAGTTCCAATGCTCGCGTACCCATTCTAGGCGCTTTTGACAGTGGACAGGGGTCATCATGGGCACTCCGACAGGTCTGCGGCAATGCAGCTCCATACGCAGCAGGGTGCGATGTACTGTGTTGTAACACATTCCTCCCGTAACCATCATTGTATGTGACTTGTGCCACAGTAGACCTGTCAGTTCAGACCAGACGGGATAGCCTTCGTTGCCCTTCGTTGCAGTGATGACCCTTGGCTGCCCAACACCCTGTCGATGTTTTGTGGTTTGTCCCTGATCAGACCACTGTCAGTACTCACCATTACTGACCAGGAGCACCCCACAAGCCTTGTCATTTCAGAGATGCTCTGACCCAGTCTGGCCATAACAATTTGGCCCTTGTCAAAGTTGCATACTCCTGCCCATTTTTCATACATCCAACAAGTTGACTATAAGAACTGATTGCTTGCTTACCATCTAATTTAACCAGACCTTGACATGTGCCCTTATGGAGGAGATGATCAACATTATTCACTTCATCTGTGAGTGGTCATAATGTTTTGGCTCATCAGTGTATATCCTGTGTATCCCACCATTCAAATGTATGGGGTTGCTTAGAAATTTCCTTGTTTTTGAAAGAAAATAAAAAATGTTGTCCATTAAAATAATATCAAAATAATCAGAAATACAATGTAGACATAGTTAATGTTGTAAATGACTATTGTAGCTGGAAACGGCTGATTTTCAATGGAATATCTACATAGGCGTACAGAGGCCCATTATCAGCAACCATCACTGTGTTCCAACGACACGTTGTATTTGCTATCTCAAGTTAATTATTTTAAAATATTAATTTAACATTAGAAAACCCTTCTGCGATTATCTTAGCACTGCTGAAAATTGTTGTGCTGATTAAAGAAGCAATAAAACTGGCCTTCTTTAGGCTAGTTCAGCATCAGCGATTGTGTGTTCGATTACAGGCTCAAAATGGCCAGAAACAAAGAACTTTCTTCTGAAACTCATCTTTCTATTCTTCTTCTCAGAAATTAAGGCTATTCCATGCACGAAATTGCCAAGAAACTGAAAATTTTGTACAACAATGTGTACTATTCCCTTCACAGAACAGCACAAACTGGCTCTGTGAAGGGAATAGAAGAGCAGTGGGAGGCCCCAGGGCACAACTGACCAAGAGGACAAATACATACATTAGAGTGTCTAGTTTGAGTAACCCCTCACAGGTCCTCAACAGGCAGCTTCATTAAATAGTACCCGCAAAACACCAGTCTCACTGTCAACTGTGGGATCCCGCATCTGTTGGGATCCCGCAAAGAGGCAATTCCAGGATGCTGGCCTTCCAGCTAGGCAATGTTCCAAAACTTACTTTCAAATCCACATAAAACCTGTTCACTGACCAAAGGCCATCACAGTCCCCTGACTTAAATCCCTTACCCCATATGTTTTCAATGGGATTTAAGTCGAGTCCACAAGTGAGGAACAACAACTGAAGTATCTGGAGAGTTTCTGTATGGAGAATGGTCACAAATCCCCTCCTTTGTTATCATTTTAGGAGATGAGTGGTTGTCTTGGCAAAGGGAGGGTTCACAAATTAGTAAATGCAGGGGTGCCAATAATTGTGACACATTTTTGACTAAAATAATTATTTCCTAATGATTTTCACTGAACAATCTTTACTCAAAGTTTACATTTATATGATATTCTGAGTGTAAGATCAAACTAAAAAACAACAATTACATTTTTTCAAAGCCTTTATTCTCATATTTATCTAGGTTGCCAATAATTCTGGAGGGCACTCGTATATCCACTGTGCTTTCGGGAAGTATTCAGAACCTTCACTTTCTCCACAAGTTGTTTTGTTGTAGAATTCATTTGTAATGGAAAAACCTGAAATATCGCGTAGAATAACGTAATAAAATGTGTTCCCGCAATTTTCTTTCTGTTTTGTATTTGAAATTAATTCAGACCAATTTTTAGATTTTATTATTCACTTTTAAATCATGGACTTTTTGTTAATTCAAAACTTTGATTTCTGATTGTCGTGGTATATGAATCTGTACACCACAGGTATCCCACAGGTATCACATAACTTTTTAGTGCTCTAATGTATATGTGAACAATTAGGCATATACCTATACACTTTTTTTTGGTTTTTTTTTACCCATTTTAAGCCCACAGTTCACATTCTCTAGGGAGGATGATGATTATGATAACGGTACTGAATCAATCCAGGTCCTGGAGGGTTTTAAATATGGATAGCCTAAGTAACACCTGATTCAACAGGGTGCGCCTTGCCATCAACAAAATAAAAAATAATGCACACCATGTAATCATAGTGAGAGAAACACTGTGTTGCTGAATAAAACCGTATTTATATTGTTACATTATCTATTCGCATTAATTACCACAAGCCTTTGTTAGCCTGTCAAAGCGGCAGTGCCGCGGTCACACCAAAATGCCTGTGATGAACTGCAGGAGCGCCCGAATTTAGCTGTGACAAAAGTTCCGTGCATCTTGTACTACAACATTAGTCTGACTTTAATGTAGACGTAATCAGTCATATACACCATTTTGTTGTGATTACGTTGTAAATATTGATCAGACAGGTTTAATTAATTTCTAGACATGGATACACACATTGGTAAGAATGGGCTGTCAGAGCTTGCGAGATAGCTAAATCAGTTAGCAAGCAACCGTTCTCTACGGTTAGCTGCAGCAGGAGGAGCACAAACTGCAAATGCATTGGAGTTGCTGTGTTGTTTATCTACGCGAGACCGAGGTTTGAAGGCCTAGCACCTAGTGAAATAACATTAAAAGCCACCTTTGAAATAACATTAAAAGCCAGGTAAGGGTATTTTTCACACCGTTTTACGTGGGTTTTATTATCGATTGATAACATGTATATTTAAATGACACAATAGGCTAGGTAGGTTAATGCGCGTTAGCGTCTTAACCAGTTGTAGCAGATCAAGCTAACATTAACTAGCAAGTAGCTAGCAAACATCCGCCCAGCAGTAGGATCTCATTATTGTAATGTTAGAGAATATTTATGTTGCTAGTTTAACTAACTAGGTGCTCCTACGCTACATGGGACTAAATTCTTCAGGAAGTATTTCATGTATATGTGTTAGAAGTCAGCGAAGTAAGCTAAACTAGTGACAGTCGCCAACTAATTAGCCAGCTACAGTAGTATAATTCCTAGAAATGCCTTTTATGTCCAGTCAGTTGGTTAATATCCTCAACTTTCTGGAGACAGCAAGTAACTCATTGATAAACTAAGCATGCAAACTCTTTCTAGTCCACATACAGTCCAGTGCGAAAGTCGCAGGTACCCCGAGAAAATTGTTTAAAGATATGAATGTAGGCATTGTTTATTTGCTGGTAAATAACAGTATATAACATTACAATAAATACAAAAGCAAAAATGTAACGAATGTCTAGTGTTGTCCAAAAGGTTATTGATATATGGTGAGATTGCTAAAACAAATGTAAAAAAATAAAAACTCTGCAACTTGAAGACAAAAGTAGAAGACTCAAAAAGCTGTCTTCATCAGATAAACACTACTTAAAGGTCGGTTTCTTATTGGCAAATAATATATTTTAGCACGATAATCATCCCAAACACTCTGCAAAGACGACCAAGACCTACTTGAAACAGCAGTCTGCAGATGGAACACTGGCAGTAATAGGTTGGCCACCTCAGGGCCCCAAACTCAACATAATTGTTGCGGTGTGGCATCACTTGGGCAGGGAAAAGAAAGAGCAGCCTAAGTCAATTGAAGAGTTGTGGCACATCTTACAAGATTCTTTGAAGAATTTACCACAGATCTTGTTTATTTTACTTTGAATTGTGACAATCAGACAATTGCTTTAGTTTACTTTATAAGGAATACCACATAAGATACTGACTTGTTTTAAAAACAAAATGTTTTTGTGGCTTATTATAATTTCTTGTGTATACTAAAATGTTATGCAGTGTTTTTTAAACAATTAACATTTTTCAGATAAATTTCTTTCAACTATTTTCTCAGGTGGCCTAAGACTTTTGCACGGTATTGTCACTTCATGGAAAACACTAACAATAAAGTCTGCCTGCCTGGGTTATCATAGCAACAGACATTAAACTTCAAGTTGAGCATGAGCATCATGACAGCGTCAACTAGAAACCAAACTTCCTCTTATTTCTCAGGTGGGGACCCAGTTGCAAACAACAAGCAGAGATGTCAGAAAGCGCGGGGCTGCAGTTTGTCAGCCCATATGCCTTTGAAGCCATGCAGAAGGTGGACGTGGTACGGCTAGCTGCCTTGAGTGACCCAGAGCTCAGGCTGCTGCTGCCATGCTTGGTTCGGATGGCTTTGTGTGCCCCAGCAGACCAGAGTCAGGCCTGGGCCCAGGATAAGAAGCTTATCCTGCGTTTACTCTCTGGAGTGGAAGCTGTCAACTCCATTGTGGCCCTTTTATCTGTGGACTTTCATGCTCTGGAGCAGGATGCCAGGAAGGAGCAGCAACTCAGGTAAAACCTTTGAATGACCTGCTAACATAATTCTCAGAGAAACTGAACTCATAACACTAATGTTAACTATACTTGGTTAGATGTATTCTTAGACTGAAGTGAAACGTGTGTGTTTTATTTAGCAGAGCAGTGAGTTTCCATCTTGTATCTGTGGTAGATAGGCTGACAGTTGTGGCGTGGCTGTGTTCCCTGACAGGCACAAGGCTGGTGGTGCGAATGGAGAGAGCATCCTGGTGTCTCAGCTGCAGCATGGCCTCACCTTGGAGTTTGAGCACAGCGACCCCCTCAGGAGACTCAGGCTGGCTCTTAGTGAACTGTTGGCTATCATGAACAAGGTAACTCACCTCGCTGCTTCCCTTATTCCCTGAGTGTTGTGACAATGAGTTAGTGTCGGATACAGCTGGATTTATTGGATGGTGCCTTTCCAGACGCTTAAAGCACTTTACATAGAATGGTGGAAACACACCTCATCCATCATCAGTATGTAGCATTCAAATGGTTCATTTGACCTGCCTTTAGTAAGCACCCAGTTCATCATGCTAATATTATACTCAATGTTTTGTCATCCAGGTGGCTGATTCCAATGGGGAATGGTTCCTGAAGTCCTCTGAGCTCTTTGAGAGCCCTGTTTACCTGGAGGAAGTTGCAGATGTCCTCTGTATACTACAAGCAGGTACATGCATCTCTGACAAAAATGTAACATCTGACCAGTTGCTAGAGTCTTATCTGAAAATCCTATTTTGTATTTGTTTGGGTGATTCAAAAATGTCCAGCTTTATGATTGGGAGGATTTTCCCTATGACAACACTGTCAGATCTTACTCATGAGAACACTGTCAGAAGACGTCTTCTGCTCTTCAGACCCCTAGCTAAGCCTCTTGTCTCCCATCTGTCTCAGAGTTGCCCTCTCTGCTTCCCATCATTGATGTGGCTGAGTGTTTGCTGCATGTGAGGAATGGTGACTGGTTCCTCTGCCTGCTGGTTGCCAATGTCCCTGATAGCTTCAATGAAGGTAAGTTGAAATATCTAAATGTAAATGATAAATTGAAAGTAATTATCCTACTTCATTCTGTACGCTTGGGCTTTTAATATACTCTGCACAAACTGCTTTACTTTCAGGAGCCAGGAATACTAATGATACCACAGGATTAGTGGACTAGTTGGTTTTATTGAGCCCTGAACCCTACATATGCTTGGCATGCGGATCTTAGAGGGAGTATACAGTATATCCCTAAGTACATGGAGTAGCCAGTCATACAAAAATGAGTCTGTCTGCTAGCAAGTTGTTCAGAATTATCCGCAACATATTTTATGGCCTACTAGGAGGAAAAATAATCTGGACTATGCTTTCAGAAATATCTGTGATGTGTTCAAACCTGTCCCCCCTTCCTCATACATGTACAAAACTTACAATCTCCTCCACCATATTTTGCAGGTGAGGTAGCATGTCAGTTCCTATTTTTCACAAGACTTTCCTCTTGATTCACTATGGTACATGTTAATCATTGTCTCACCTGTCCACAACATCTTTTTCCAAAAGTCTACCAAGTTCTCTAGGTCCTCTAGCTCTAGGCCATCCGGTTAAAGCTGATCAGTTTAGTTCATCTTCCTCATAATTGGCAGATAGACCTGAGTGGATAGTTATTTGATCCTTACATTGTCAGAAATCAGCAATCGACTCCAAATCACTTACGATGAAAATCTTTATGACCTCAATAAGCAGTTATTCATAGCCTATACACACACACACATGTATGGCTGAGACATATAACTCTTTTGTTAGAAACCCTATGCCATTCTACTCTACATGTTGCCAACTTGCTAAAATGATCTGACTTCATAGACCAGACACATTTAGTTTTTTCGTCCTACTAGCTCGATAAACCAATTGTTACGCGGCTAAACACTCTAGCTAACCTAATGGTGCGGCGGCGACCTGTCATTCTCTTTATAGCCAGACTGTATGGACTACATTGCCTCCATGTACTGACACAGGGGGGGGCTGTTTTGTGTTTTACCTACTCATTTGTAGCTCCGCTAGCTGCCCCTCTAGTGCCTCCTTATCACCCCGGGGGTCATGTCTGAGCCAGTAGTTTCTGTTACCAAGGCGAGCATAGAGGAGGCAAGTCAGTCAGCAGGCAGTTGCATTACTTAGTGCTGAACATTAGGGAATCCTCATGGCTTGTTATGGGAATTGGCATATTTTATTGGAGTGCGTGGAAATGAATCAATTTAAGGGGGTGAAACAGGCGACAAATGGGCCCTGTCGCAAGGCATCAAGCGCAAAGCATCGTGTAGCCAGCCAGTAACATGAAGCTCTAACTCCTTTAGTTGCCCTGAGTCTTTTATGGCATATGGAGTTCTCTATAAGTAGCAGAGATGGAGGCTAATATTGTTTCAGTGCATGTCACAGTCTCAGTTGACCATAAACATTTAATCTTTTAAACTGTCAGCCTTAGTGAGGAGTAGGCCGAAGAGCGAAGGCCTGTTAAAGTGCAGTGGCTTGCGAGAGCTATTAAATCTTATTTACAGGCAAATAAATGAGTAATGAGTCCATGGTTCATTGGATTTTTGAAATCAGTCAACTGTGACAATATTCTGCCACAGACATGGAAGGTAAAGCAATCTGACAAAGAAAATACTCAAGCAGAGGAAAGGGGAAGGAGGTTAAATGTGCAGTATCTCTCTGGTCTGCGAAAACATGGAACGATGCCATCTTTGTGAATAATGATGTTTTCTATTATGGCAGCATTCCAGGAATTGCTACATTGCAATTCTGCCAAATGTAAACAAATTAATTGACTAACCCGAATATGAAACAGGAAATAACAATCTAATAGTGTTCCCTCTGTCAAATTATGCTATTTCTTTACAACTATTTTTATGGACTTTGATAGTTGTTTTTCCTAATACAGTGTTCTGATAAGGGCTTTCTAGCATGAGGTTTTTAATGCTTGAACTTTTTTTTTCACAGTTCAGCCAGGACCCTTTTAGGCACAGAATACTGCTACAGCCAGTGGGTGTGCCTTGATATTGCCTACAGCTCAAATAATGCACAATATTTCCAAAACAGTCTTCTTCCTACAGTGGAATTGTACACATCTTATGTAGTTTAAAACATTTGTCTGGCTGATTTCTAATGTGCAATATCCTTATGTTATATTGCTACCTAACCACCGGACAATTTGACAACGGACTAGGTTATGCATATGTTTGGTCGGCCAAGGATGAATGCAAAAGGAAAATGCTATGTTCGTTTTGCTTAATTGGCAGAGCATGGAGCTTACAATGCCAGGGTTGTGTGTTTGATTCACATGGGGGACTAGGATGATATTTTATGTACTCCCGCAAGGAACTCTAATGCTAAAAGCATTTACTTATGTAATGAATGGCTGGAGGTAGGGGAAGTAAGAAGAAGGGTTTATTAGTTTTTAGCTCAAGCTGTTAGGTTGTGTCATTGGTTTTCATGATAACCTGATTTAGAAGACAGCTGGCGCTGACAGAACTAATTTGAATGTTTCTTTGGCAGTTAAAGTCAACGAAATGACAAAGTTCCCCAGGCTTTTTCTTTTCAGATGGTGTAACATACTAATTTGTAGCTCTGAAGGTCTGTAAGCTCTGAACTTACAGACGTTTTTGTGTCTGACAAAACTCTACATAACACGGCATTCTTGCAATACACTGTATGGTTTATGAAGACACACTTACTAGTCTGACAGACACAGTAAAAATACGTTTCTACTCCACAATACATTGTATGAATTAAATAGAAGGATTCATTAGTCTGACAGACACAGTAAAAAGACGTTTCTACTCCACAATACATTGTATGGATAAAATAGAAGGATTCATTAGTCTGACAGACACGGTAAAAGGACGTTTCTACTCCACAATACATTGTATGGTTTAAATAGGATTTATTAGCCTGACAAACACGGTAAAAAGACGTTTCTACTCCACAATACATTGTATGGTTTAAATAGGATTCATTAGCCTGACAGACACGGTAAAAAGACGTTTCTACTCCACAATACATTGTATGGATTAAATAGAAGGATTCATTAGCCTGACAGACACAGTAAAAAGACGTTTCTACTCCACAATGCATTGTATGGATTAAATAGAAGGATTCACTAGCCTGACAGACACGGTAAAAAGACGTTTCTACTTCACAATACATTGTATGGTTTAAATAGGATTTATTAGCCTGACAAACACGGTAAAAAGACGTTTCTACTCCACAATACATTGTATGGTTTAAATAGGATTCATTAGCCTGACAGACACGTTAAAAAGACGTTTCTACTCCACAATACATTGTATGGATTAAATAGAAGGATTCATTAGCCTGACAGACACGGTAAAAAGACGTTTCTACTCCACAATGCATTGTATGGATTAAATAGAAGGATTCATTAGCCTGACAGACACGGTAAAAAGACGTTTCTACTCCACAATACATTGTATGATTTAAATAGGATTCATTAGCCTGACAGACACAGTAAAAAGACATTTCTACTCGACAATACATTGTATGGTTTAAATAGGATTCATTAGCCTGACAGACACGGTAAAAAGACGTTTCAATGATAAGTAATTATTGACAAATTCAAGAATTATGATATGTTGCAATTAACTTCAGAAAATCATGCAATAATTATAATTTATTGTCTGCCAGTTGATTAGATGTCTCGACATCAGAAAATAGCCATTATTCCATGTTGTAAGTGGTCTCTGCGGTGTGTGTCCAGTGTGCAGGGGCCTGATAAAGAACGGGGAGCGTCAGGATGAGGAGAGCATGGGAGGTAGACGCCGGACAGAGGCCCTGCGACAGCTTTGTCAGATGAACCCCTCTCAGGCCCTCAACATCAGAGCCATGGTGGTGAGTCCCCCTGGGAGACCTGAGATCCACATCCGCTATCTGTTTGGCAGGAAACAAGTACTGTTTGACCCCGGTGTAAAGGCAGTATTACCTCTGTTTGACCCCGGTGAAAAGGCAGTATTACCTCTGTTTGACAGAAACAAGTACTGTTTGACCCCGGTGTAAAGGCAGTATTACCTCTGTTTGGCAGAAAACAAGTACTGTTTGACCCCGGTCTAAAGGCAGTATTACCTCTGTTTGGCAG
>JACXGI010004336.1:0-14670 GCA_016801175.1 Esox masquinongy
TGTGGAATGAATGTATACATTATACAAGTTTCACTTTTTGAATGGAATTACTGAAATGAATCAACTTTTTGATGATATTCTAATTATATGACCAGCACCTGTAAAATTGGGATTTCAGGGGGAAGCTCATTGAGACAGTTCAGACAATGTTCTAGGCCCAGTCCATCTGTGGACATCCGTCTTCTTTCAGCAGCTGAGGCAGCTTGCATGCCTATCATCCTTCTCATCATGGCCCATCTCTATTGAGAGCACAGCAAACATGCCTTTGTTTCTGCTTTTGTTTTCTGTTAATGACTGTCAGTCAGTCATTACTAATTGGATGGAGAACACTCCCTCTATTAAAGACTGCTCATGTTTGGTTATTCTCACCCAAATGCTTGCTACACTAAACTGCCCTGAGGGCACCATGGTCTCATCTATCTGACACATGAGACCTTCAAGACCCAAATAGGACTATATTAAGCTATAGCGAGTATTTATGAAACGGACCGTCAGTGATCCCGTTTCCAGATCTTTCACATGCTCTATTAAATGTACAGTAGGATATGCATTGATGCTTGGACACTGGCAGGTCAGAACACTGTCAGTTGGCTAATGACCTGAAACAACTGCAGGTAAGAGGGATGAAACAACAGGTGGGTTCAGGACTTGTGGTTTCTGAGAGGGCTTTATCTCTTATCACCTTATCCCTTATCACTTATCAAGGTTAAAATGTTGTTCGTGTTGATTACTACTATTCTTCCATTTCAGTGGTGGAAAATAAAATTGCAAATTCCCCTTAGATGGTAAGGCGTAGAAAACTGAATCTTGGCAGAATTGTAAATGACACTGGTTTACACCATCCCATGCACTACTGGGACATTTTCAAAAGCTCCCAACCCTCAGTCAGTGTGACGTAGGGTTGTAACATTTGTTACATAAGTCCTACTTCCACACAAGGAACTAAGGAACTCTGTCTCTTATAAAATCCTCCATCAGGGACATTTCCCCCATTTTTAATTGTCTTCAAAACACCTAAATCTCTACTATTGGAAGGAATGACTGTTCTGCAGGTAACTGTGTGTAGCGTCTATGGACGAGGTTCTATTAATGCTACAACATCACTAAAACAAGGCCAAAGATCAGTGTGGGGTGGCTGAAATTGCACTTCGGGGTCGTATCGGTACAGTGAGGAAACAAGTTAGCTGTGAGTCCTGTGTACATTATAGGCATTTTCTGATATAACAATGCAAAAAATTCTGCAATGCCATCTTTATGCAAAGGCACCAAATACGATCTCACTCAAAAGCCAAAGCTGTCCAACCAACAAAACTAGCTAACACTCAGTTAACCATTGCTACAGTAGCAAGCCAGCAAAATATACTAGAGTAAAAAAGGACTCTGTAAAATATATTTATGAATATATTCATTAACTGGGTTTGTTGGAATTCTGTTTTCCTTTTTGGTAGGGGAAAAATATATCAAATATACATTTTGGGGCCATATGGTAAGAAGGTTTGGGGCCCATGCAGCGGAGCAGACCTGGAGGATACAGTCTCCTCACACAGCAGCTTGGGTCCAAGCACTTGTCATCTTCCGTCTAGACTATAAACTATGTTGGCTGAGCTCCCTGGTAGTGCCATCAAACCTTCCAGGGCTCATTTATTGTGTGTGTGTGTTGTGTGTGCTGTGTGTTTTAACACGCTGAACTAATGAGGCTGAGAGAACCTCCTCGCCACATCTCAATTCAGTGGCATGTCACTTTAACATCTGCCTTTGCTCTTCCTCCTTGTCCCAGTAGGCATGGCTGAAGCTCATCAGGCCGTGGCCTTCCAGTTCACGGTGACTCCGGAGGGCATCGACCTGCAGCTGTCTCACCAGGCCCTGACCGAGATCTACCTCTCAGGCCTGCGCTCCTGGAAGAAGAGGTTAATCCGCCTCAAGGTACGACGCCCCGTCAGGCTGGCTCTCTTATTGCGGTCTGTTGCGGTTGCCCGGCTGTGCGCTTGTTGGCCTGTGTGTTTTCCTGTCCATATTTCTGTCAGATATGGAGAGGGGTGCTTATTTGCTTGTCTGCTATACTGCCCTAATACAACCTGTCCCTCTGCCTGTGTAATTATTGACCTGTCTGTCTAAAGATACACTGCATCGTGTTTATGTTCTGCAGTCTAAAGTTTAATGGATCTGGTTAAGTCTGTCATCATAATCACATAATGAGCCATCTCAGGACAACATTTAGAGCATAACTAGCTAGCTTAGTTCATGCTTGTGGCTAGAAATGTCATAAATGTTT
The DNA here is from genome assembly GCA_016801175.1 of Esox masquinongy. NCBI lineage: Eukaryota > Metazoa > Chordata > Actinopteri > Esociformes > Esocidae > Esox > Esox masquinongy. The sequence goes on from JACXGI010004336.1 coordinate 2,273, forward strand.
TTTCTTTTTAATTTATTTTTTAATCTGAATTATAATTTACAGAAATGTGAACATTATAATCCCATACATTTTCTGAGTTTCCCTAAATAAATTGTGATTCGCCAGTTTCCCTGACCCGCTACTGGCTACGGCTGTGCTAACTACTTTGCGCGGCATTGAGAGGTGTGAGTGAAGGACACTGTGCCCGGTGTTTTTGTGTGGCATGCCTTGAAGCCAGGCGGTTGCTTGCAGTGCATTTTCTCCCTATTCATGGGATCATGGTCAGTTTGACATCAAGATGGTTACAACCATCTTGATGGTTGTAACCATCTTATATGGTAATGCTATATGGTAATGCACATACCATCTTGATGGTGTGTGCATTACCATATAGTACTCCGGAGAAACAAAAGTACAGTAACCCATGGGAAACCATGGGAAGTCAGGACATTTTAAGGTTTATATGACGTGTTTGTTAGCCTGTGGATCCATCTTTTATATCAAGGTGATTCTAAATGAAAAATAAAGCTAACATTACACATGGGGGGGACTTTTCCAAAACTGAAATAAAATAAGATTGGAACTAGAAATGTCCATAGCCAGCTCAGAAACCACTGTGGATTTTCATTATTTTCAGATCTTGTCTTTTGCCATCTAAAATGCGATAAGTATTTGACAGGACTAAATGTGATTGATCAGGTTGTTCTTTTCCCAGGGACTTTTCAGGCCTGGTATTGTTTGGTGAATAGAACATTCATTGCAAGGGAGGCTGATTGTTGAACAGTTTCTCATTACACACTGATGGAATCATAGTTTTTCTGTGGCCCAACACAGTCTGTAGCTAATCGTTCACCTGTAACAACCACATACATAAAACCGCTTTATTGTGGGCTGTTTATACTATTATTATTTGTCGAAGTACATAGATTGTCTGAAATCCCTTGTTTTTTTTCTCTCTCACACATGCCACCCAGATTTAACCAGTATAACAACCATGCTCGATACTACATCATTCAATCACTGCACTGTCAATGCCAAAACGAGTCAAACGTATGTATTGTTTTGGTAAACATGTCCCCCAGGTGCCCACATGAGTACACTGTCAACGCTGGCGCTCGTTATCACTGTTCTCGTCTGTGCTAACCTTGGACTCAGAAAATCTCTGACCTTGCATAAAATACTTTGCGTGCCAACATACAGCACCGGACAACAGACAACGTGATTGTGTCTGGTTAAAGGATTTCAGAATGGTATATTGTTACTGTAGTGACATTCTGATGTGCATTCACAGTGACTGTCTGAAGTGTGCTGTAGCCTTCAGCGATGGCGGTGCCTTATTACAATTAGTCATTCCCTGTTATACTCGTTTGCAACGGTATCATTATGAGTCGTTGCTGTCTTTTGCATTAGCTCAAACCTTTGTGATAATCAGCAGAGAAGCCATGTTTTTGATTGATGTTATTGATACGGACCCACGTGGTGATCCCAAGTGGTAGCTGCTAAGAGTATTATCCATCGCCCTTGCAGGATAATATGCAGTGTTTCATGACGTAAATGTTTTTGCTGCTTAAAACAACGTAATTTCAGAAAAAGTTTGTTGTCTTGCATTGTGTGCCTTGACCAACATCTATTTCCCCCTCTGGCCCAACAGAACAGTGTGATAACGGGTGTGTACCCAGCCAGCCCCTCTTCCTGGCTCTTTGTGGTCATCGCCATCCTGGCCACCATGTACACGCGCTCCGACCCGTCCATGGGTCTCATCGCCAAGATCCAGGAGCACCTACCCGTCAGGTAGCTAGCACGTGCAACCGGAATTTCCACTCTGTCAAAATGGTCTCATCCATGCAATGTGTTACATCACTCCCCACTGCCTTGGCTGTTCTCACTGTTCCTGTTACTCTTCATCTTTCCGTTTCCCTTTCATCTCCTTTTGATCTTTTTTTCCCCTAACTCCTGCCAGTCATTTAGTCTCCAATACAAATGTCAACTTCAAAGTCAACTAATAATGCTTGAAGACCTGACATTGTTCAGATTGATAGAATTCGGACCGATTCAATTGAATGTTCCCCGTGTCTTGGATTGTTCTCACATTCATTTGACCCCCCCCCCCTCCATTTCATACTCTCTCCACCCCCTCGCTCTCTTCCCCACGTCTTTTTTTTAATGTAATTTCTTGTCCCCCTCTCCCTCCCAGTCAGTCTCTGAGCGCCCAGTGCCAGACGGTATTGTCGGCCGTGCTGTTCAGCACGATGCTCTGGCTCTCCCTCATCTTCACCATGCGCATGTGCCTCAAACAGCTGCTCTCGTACCACCGCTGGATGTTCGAGCAGCGCGGCAAGATGTCCAACACCACCAAAGTCTGGCTGGTCTGTACCCCCATAATCTCCTTCACCAGCTCTCTGGGCCTGTCTGTCAGTCTCTGGGCCTGTCTGTCTGGCTCTGGTTTCACAGCATTTCAGGGAAGGGAACTTAGCTGTGGTAAGAGTAGACCAAAAAACTGCTAGTATATCCCTTTTAATATTTTTTTATGTGCAACATTTGCAAGTGTAATTGCAATCACTCGGTTGTGACATTTTCAATTTGAAAGCAAGTGGTTTTGATGATGTGGTGCACATATGGACACATGGCATAGTAAATAAGTTTCAGGGAACCATTTTGGCTCAACAGCACCACATTTACAAACAATGGCCTGCAATCCTGGAATGCATCCATAAACCAAGAAGTTGATTTGGAAAATCGGTATGCATCTTAGACATGGTGATCACATACAGGTGGTGGACAAAATAACAGAAACATCACAATGAAAAGGACTTACTTTGAAGTAACTAAAACGCAATTGCAAACACGTACTCGGAATCCGTTGGGCTCTCTAAAAATACAATTATTAAATTATGGATTCTTTTTGCCGGACCATGTAAGTGGAGCCGGCCAAAAAGAACGAATGTCTCTTAGTGAGTGAGTGTCTCACTGACTACCCGTTGTTAAATAGTGTAGTGGTTAGAGACTCAGACTGCCATGTAGGCGACCAGCGTTCGATCCTCGCCATGGACAAAACAAATTTGGCGTTAGACTAAAATTTGCTGGCTATAAGCTACAGTAGGTACGTTATAGTAAGCCTAAAATAAAAATGTTATATTGCGATGGACGAAGTGCACCGACAACGAACACATTCCTCTCGATTTCGATTTTCAAAGCTTAGTTCACATAGCGTAGTGGAATCAGCCATGGTGTGATTGGAGTCAGTTTTCATTACTGTATAGCTATTAGCTAGCCATCTACAGTAATCTCTTTCTAATTTAACGTGTTGAATGTAGTTTAGCGACCCTGTAATGCCTGTTGCTGGTTTGGATGTTAGCAGATGTAGGGAACTAGTTTTGAGATCCGTGGAGTTTTGACTTATTGATTTAACAATGCAGAAGTAAACAGACACCAAATCTCTACACACGTATCACGTGCAACAACACCCGCTGTTTAAATAGGGTTGTGGTTAAAGACACAGTCTGTCACATAGGAAACAACAGATTGAATCCAGCCAGGGGCAACAACATTCATCCCTTCTAATCACGGGCCAGCAGAACTAGGCTTGCCTGGTTCCGTTTCTTGTTTTTGACGTTATTTATTTTAATACAACTGTCACTAGCCGTAGATTTAAAGCACACATTTGGCTTATGTTCCATCCGCCCATACATAGTCAAGTCAAATTTATTTATAAATTACATTTAAAAACAACTAGTGTCAACCAAAGTGCTGTACAATCAAACGGAGTATATAGGACAGCAAAATAAAAAACATGCATAAGACATATAACTAACTAAACATATTTTCATAGGACATGACAGACATGAACAGAAACTTCCTACCCAATTGCAGACTCAAACGCTAAAGAAAAAAGATAGGTCTTAAGGTGGGATTTAAAAACGTTGCTACTAGTAGATGACCTAATATATAAAGGTAGGCTATTCCACAACTTTGGAGCAGCAACAGAATAGGCACGGTCTCCTTTAAACTTACATCAGGACCGAGGAGCACACACAATCAGTTTGGAAGACCTAATGGTCCTTGAGGAAGAGTGCTGGCTTAGGAGGTCCGAAATATAGGAGGGTGCTGATCCATGCAGCGCATTAAATTGTTGCATTACATTGTTGCATAGGGGCCCTAAGTTATTAACAATAACTTGGGTTGAGTCTGTGGGGCCAAAGACAGTAACTTCTGTTTTTGTGTTATTTAGTTGAAGAAAGATTTTAGCTAGCCAGTATTTTATGACAATCAGAGTGGGATTTCAGGGATTTCTTGTCAAGTTTCAGGGGAAGGTACAACTTTGTGTCATCGGCATAGCAATGGTAAGAGATGTTATATTTCTGAAAGATGGGCCCCCAGAGAAGCATATATAACGAGAATAAGATCGGGCCTAAGAGAGAGCCTTGAGGTACCCCACAGATGATTGATGCAGAGGAGGAGAAATTCCCGATCTTTACAGAAAATGTCCTGTCTGTCAAATATGAAGTAAACAGCTTTAGAGCAGTACCCTGAATGCCAAGTTCTAGCTTAAGACGACCTAGAAGGATGGTATGATCAGTCGTGTCAAAAGCAGCACTAAGATCAAGAAGAAGTGAAATAGCACAGTTTCCATTGTCCCTAAACAGCTATAAATCTTTTAACGCCTTAAGAGCTGATTCAGTGCTATGGCGTGCCCTAAAACCTGACTGGAATTTATCTAGAATATGGTTTTTATTTAAAAAGAAGGAAAGCTGGAAAAAAATAACTTTCTCTAGAACTTTTGATTGGCAATTTTGAAATGGGACTGGAATTATTAAGAACAGGTAAATCAAGATAAGGCTTTTTAATGAGGCCGGTCCACTGCATGTTTAAAACATGACGCGACAGTGCCATTGATAAGGCAGCTATTTATGTGTTTTTAGTGTCCACTAATTATGTTTATTAGTGTCCAGCACTTCTGTAAAAAGGCGTGAGGGAATGGTGTCCTGGGGGCAGGTAGTAGGCTTCATGTGTGAAACTATGTCTATCACATGTGAAAGAGATACAGGTTCAAACTGGTTAAAAAGAGCAGAACGTGTGGCTAAATCAGAAGGGTCGTGATCTGGGGGTGAGATGCAAGATCTTATGGCATCGATCTTGCCAGTGAAGAAGGTCAAAGTTTTCACAAGTCTCAGGAGTCGCATCAGGAAAGGCAGTAGCCACCGGGTGTAAAGCCTTGATTATTGCACTAAACAAGGCTTTATGATTATTAGAGTTGTTGAAGATAATATTTGAGAAATAGTTAGCTTTTACTGTTTTAACAGAGAGCTGATATTGAATTAAACCATCTCTCAGAATTTCATACGACACTTGCAACTTGTCCTTTTTCCATTTTCTCTCTGCTTTTCTGCACTCCTGTCTGAGAGTATGGGTAACATTATTCAGCCAGGGCTGAGTTCTAGCTTTCGTTCCCCACTTTTTAAAAGGAGTAACAGAATCCAGGATGTCAGAGCAAGTGGAATTCAACATAGTGACTAACCCCTCTGTGCTCAGGCTAGAGGAGGACTAACCCCTCTGTGCTCAGGCTAGAGGAGGACTAACCCCTCTTTGCTCAGGCTAGAGGAGGTCTAACCCCTCTTTGCTCAGGCTAGAGGAGGACTAACCCCTCTGTGCTCAGGCTAGAGGAGGGAGCCTCCATACTGCTGGTGAGACGAGAAGCCTTGTAAGCATTTGAGAAGAGATTGGCAGTGGAAGGGTTAATAGAGTGAGAGAAGTTGCCTGGCAGTTTATGTTTTGGGAGTAGGCATGGAAGGATGGCATTGAAAACAACAGGTTTATGATCAGAGAGATTACATTTGTTTATCTCAACATTGCGAATTGGAAAGCCAAATGACAAAACAAGATCTAGTGTATGACCACGCTGGTGAGTAGATTTCATAACTGACTGAGTGAGATTTAAATAAGTCAACAAGTTGTAAAAACTCTTTAACCATAGGCTTAGATGGACAGCAAACATGAATATTAAAATCGCCAGTAATCAGAAGATTATCAGAAGTAGGTTCAATAGAAGGTAGGAAGTCTGAGAAATCTTGGATAAGATCCTATTGTATTTAGGTCTATATACAATTGCACATAGCATTAGACTGGACAGTTCCACCTTGATCAGCTGTACTTCGAAACTTTGGCATGTTTCAACTGACAGAGTGCGACACTTAAAACTGTTTTTAAAAATAACTGCTACTCCTCCACTACAACCAGCGATTCTGGGGGGAATTTAAAAAAAAATACTGTAAACGCAAAATACTGTCCTTGAGTTCTATCTGGGTTTTTTAATTTTTACATGCACATGGGACAATCAAAATACGGCCACCTACGTATGACCGCATTCCGAATATTTAAACAATGTGGGTACGACAGGCTTCTTTGTACTCCTTCACTGGCCACTCCCACTAATCATATTACTTACACAACATTGAACAAACACATACCCGGTCATCCTCAGGTCAAGCTAAGGTCTCTTCAACATATTAATAGAGAGCCCTATGTTCTTTTAATTACTTACTCATTTACCCAGGTCACAGCATGCTAAACGATACCACTACTGAAATGAATATAAAAACACAACCAATACCACTACTGAAATGAATATAAAAACACAACCAATACCACTACTGAAATGAATATAAAAACACAGCCAACGTAATACAACGTAGTGATAAAATCAGAACATCATATTTTGGTTCTCAGTTTCATATATTCACCACAATACGATAAGTTATTTATCGTCTAACTTGTGTTGCAGACCCTGGTACGCATCTTCTCGGGCAGACAGCCTCTGCTCTACAGCTACCAGGGCTCTCTGCCAAACCTGCCCGTGCCTGCCATCAAGGACACCATAAAGAGGGTGAGACTGCCTCATTTTTGTCTTACAAAAGGTTTTACATGCATTATCCTCATGTCACACATTAGCTACAGTATGTGTGTATTCTCTTTGGTTGTGGGTGTTCACTAAATTATGTGGTGATAGTGTGTAGCCATAACTACACACTAACTAAGACGTTGTTCTGTGTTTCAAAACATGTTTCCTTGCAGTATCTTGAGTCGGTGCAGCCGCTGAAGAACCCGGAAGAGTTTGAGCGCATGACCTCGCTGGCTGCCAACTTTGAGAGCTGCTTGGGGAACCGGCTACAGTGGTACCTGAAACTGAAGGCTCTCTGGGCCTCCAATTATGTGAGTAACCCCCCCCCCCGTATGTTGTGCCGCTGTCTGAAAACTCTAGCTGTCAGATAGTTGTTTATTGACGGAGGAAGATGTCCCAGTGAGGATTCTTGGATTCTCTCTTCCAGTGAACTTTGAGCGAGAGAGGTAATAGAAAACATCCTAAAGGCTGTAAGAAAAATCGAAAAAAAACATGCTCTATATACGCGGCCTCTGATATGTTATTCATGTGTAGAAATTGCCTATTTAAAAAAATTGTCACATTCGATATACCATTAACATTGTAGATCATTGTTGGAGTCCATTATAAAGGATTCATGTGTAACAATGTGGAATTTGGATGGAGTATATTCATTATAGCGCATGTTTATACCAAATAAAGAAACTGTTTTCATACTGGACAAACCTGGGTTAAGATGCTTCCATTTTATGTTGTAGCTACTGGACACGACCGTGACACTGTGTTTCTTCTCCAGGTGAGTGACTGGTGGGAGGAGTACATCTACCTGCGGGGGCGGAGCCCCATCATGGTCAACAGCAACTACTACGGCATGGTAACTGTCAGAGAATCAGTCCACTAATTTTCTCAGTGTTCAGTAAGGCGAAACGTGCACAAAACGCTTCATAAATCAATAATCAACCACCACTTTTCCCAACCTGAAACCGATTGTACTTAGAAGTAGAATGTATCTGTTCTAGACAATACGTTTCCATCTGAACGTCTTCCCCCATGTCAAGCCTAAACGGCCACAGATGTTATGTAATTTGAGGCCTACTTCCAGATAGGTCTCCATGCTAGTCCGTTGTCGGTGCCCCAAATATTTGGTAGTAGGATCCAAGATTACCTGTTTTGGTCCATTAAACAATATCCATTTCTCAATGGGTGACATTTTGGAAGCGTAACAAAGTGGCTTTGCTGTCCAACAGCCCTTGATATGCTTTCAAAGAAGAATGGCCACCTTGCATGAAAATGAGGAAGGCGTTTGTACTTTTGTCACTAGGGTAGCTTGTTTGCATTGTCGGAATGGTGCTCGGCCTACTAATGCTGCTGTGTTAGATACGTGACACCTGCTGCAATGACGGATGGTTAACATGGGACGTCAGAGATTTGTAGGAAACACTGTCTCTGCCTCTCTTTCTCTCTAACTCTCTCATTACATTTTCAATTTAAATGGGTTTATTGGCTTGGGAAAAATTTATTTATGTTGCTAAAGCCAGTGGAACATTTTTTAATAAATAAACACATTGACAACAAATTAAATTAAAAAGTGCTAAATTAACATTGTACAAAAGTCTTTGAGTTTTATATTATAAGCTATGTACGGTGTATACTATTTGTGAAATGTCATGACAAGGGAAAACAAATAAAAACGTGAATAGTGGTTAGGTTCTCAACGTTTACATTCTACTGGTTGCCCCTTTCTCATTGCAGCTCTGTTTCCACCTAATTTTCAGGACAAATGTGCACATACTCTCTTCCTTCGAGAACCAGGTCTGCCTGCGGTGGCCTCTTTTTCGAATGCAAGGCCATGCTCACAGTCTTACATTTTGCCACTGTGCACTTTCTGCTTAGGGCAAGTTTGTGATCTCCTGTTTGTGTACAACCATGGCTATTTGCATATTGACACCCCTAATTAACCATACATGATAAAAAATCATCCCTTGACTATGAGAAACAATTCAATGCCGTAGGGTGAATTAATAAAAGGACGCGACCCAAAATTCTGAAGAGAGGACAAGTCAAGTGTCTTTAGCATTAAGAAGTGCTGCACTGTTTAAAATGTGTATTCCAGCATCACCAATAGGTCTCCCATTCTCAACAGCTTCTTAATGTAGCCTATAAAAATGCCATCATTGCGATGCTGCACAATAAGAAAGTAATCCATTTCATTAGCCCCCTTGCCCTCACATTCAGCAGCCATCTTTACTTATCATATATAACCTGCAAATTAAGTTTGCTCAGGCTGTTCTGTTCACATACCAGCCTTGGGATTGTAATTTTTGGTTAGTCTGGGTGCCATCAATTTCTCTGGTTGTTTTATAAGAATTGTTTGTTTTGTAAGAAATGTCAAATGGATGAACAAGCTCCACTTGACTCCAGACTGTTGGGTGATGGTGTTTTGGAAGTGATTGGCTTCATTTTGCAGGGATTTATTGGCTATCTCATCCTGAATGACTGAGGTCCTATTGAAAAGGGCCTAACCTGAGGGTGGGGGTGGCGTGTGGATTTACACCAGAATGGCATTCATTACATTTATTTGCATCTGTAAAAAAAAATTCTAATGCGTAAACGATACCTGCTGAGCCAGTTAGTTCTTTAAGCAAAAAAGGTCCCACCTGTCTCTAAATGTTCTGAGATGCAACATACAGCAAGTCCCCCATCACAGCAAAGCCTCCCATTCCATCTCCCATTGTTTGTCTGGTGTAGTTATTCAACAGTGGTTTTACATGCGGCTATTATTTAAGTTGTCTGTGTTTGGATTGTTATCATTACAAATGACCTGACATAGTCAAAATACATGAAGTAGTGTAGCTTGTTGAGACGGAATGGCAAAACAATTAAATAGAAATGTTTTTCTGAAGACGTAATTCACACATTTCAACAATATATTTTCTGCATTAACTAGCGTATGTTTGACAGGCACTTCCCTCGTCTCTCCACAGGACTTCTTGTATGTGACGCCCACGCCCCTCCAGGCGGCCAGGGCAGGCAACACCCTCCACGCTGCCTTCATGTATCGCCGGAAGCTCAACAAAGAGGAGGTCAAACCTGTGAGTTTCACCGCCATTTTAACGTGCACCATTAACTTGTCATAGAGCCTGGAGTTTTACCTGGGTCAAATTCATTTTGATCAGTTGAAAACAATGGTGTTGGCCATATTAATATTACTAAACAGCCTAATATTAGCTTGTGCTTTTTCTTCATGTTCGGTGTCCAGTGGGGAAAAAACCCTCTTTTGTCCTATGAATAAACATTCCATTGGCCAGTTGAATGTGGTGCATTGTTTAGTGAATGACATGTTTAATTCATAAGACCTGTCTCTATGGCTACTGTGTGACCACAATAGGGTTGGCGCATTTCATAAATCAAACCCCATTGACCTAATTTTACCCATGACCATGTACCAAGGTTGGGTCTATTACATGTTGTCATAGTGAGGTGTGTTTATAGCAACAATTTTTAAATGCATACCACAATCGGAAAGATGTGTTAAAAATGAACTTGTTTGTTTTTGTCTTGGTTGATTTAGTGCGTGCTGGCGTGTAATGATCGTGATTGTTTATGTGTGTGTGAGCTACATCCATCCATTTTTCCAGTTTGTTTTATTCCTTCCGTGTGTGGAGTTATGATTTTTCCCATTGGTTTGTAACCCATTCCATCTCATGTTCTCATATACCACCCCATCTCTCCTACCTACCCCACACTCTCTACCTTTCTCTCTCCTTCTCTCCCTCTGGTCTGAACTATCCTTCCATCTGTCTTTTTCTCTCTCCCTCTGCTCTGTTGCTCCCCCATCCCATCTCCCGTCTCCCCTCTCCCCCCCCAGAGTCGTATTCCAGGCACTGTCATTCCTCTGTGTGCAGCTCAGTGTGAGAGGATATTCAACACCACACGCACTCCTGGAGAGGAGACTGGTAAACACACACACACACACACACACACACACACACACACACACACACACACACTCTGAACATTGATCAATACACAGATTTGTAGGCATAACTCTACAAACGTGCCTGAAGTCTTTGGCCTTTCAGTAACAGTGCTTCCCAAAACGTATGGTGATGGGGAACATCCCATATCCCAACCCTAACCTCCCTTTCCCTTCCATATTTAAATCAACAAGAATAAATTAGAGGAGGGAGCATCATACTGTGTGAGGCGAATGTTCACAAGAAGTCATCTGTGTAAAAGGACAAATGTGTCATGTCTGTACAGGAATTGATCAACTAACAAATGGACCGCAAAGAGGTGTTTCCCCGCCACTGAACTCAACCTAGTCAGTCAAGTCAATTGCAATGTAGACATGAAACTTGATGATAAACAATGCAATGTTAATACCACATGGCTAGCTAGTGAATTAGCCTGTTTGTCCCATTGACTTATCATGGTTTAAAGAAAGCATGTTAAGTCATTGGGACAAGCAGGCTAAATTCTGTACAGTATTCCAGTGGTTAACAGATAGCATGCTAATTCATGGTGGATACGTTTGGCAGTTAAACCTGAACGTAATAATAAAACATTGTGGTGAAGCATCGTATGAGATGTAAACGGCCAACAAATCTCTCCAGATTATTCTTTCGCTTCAGCTTGTTTTTAAATAATATTTAGGTTTGGCAGATGGATCCCAAGACCCATATCCATCCTCTAATTCAAGGATTCCTTAACATTGCCCACAGGTGGTTCTGCCGAGATTTTCAGTTGCTCATCTTCTTTATTCTTTTTTTAGTTTGTTGCCATCCATTTTTATTTATTTGACAGGACAGTGTGGAAAGAGTACTGGGCCAGATTTGAACCCGGGCTGCAGCAGTGTATATCCCAGGCATCCGTGGCCACTGAGAGGAGGGTTGGCTGCAGCCCAATGTTATGGCCTCCTCATTGGGAAGTGGGTAGTAGTGATGGGGCTTCGCTGTCAGCAAGGTTTTGAGTGATTAGTTCTTGTGTGTTGAACAGAGGGTGTCTTTCTGTTCTGTAAGATGGTGTCAGTCGTGGGCCAGCCTTCAATCATCTGTTTTAAATGTCTTTGACATTCTAATGCAGCTGTTGACCTTTCTATTGTACATCTATTTTCCTGTGTGCACTTGGGAACAGTTGTTGGTCAGAGCTGGTTTCTGGAGCTACTGAGCTGGAAGACCACTTATCAATCGATAAAACTTGTTATTGTAGACAGACGGTCAAACAATTACAATAAACGTGTATCTGTAGGAAGCTAATGTGGCAATGTTTCCCTTCTGGTTTATTAACCAGCTAGCAGTTGATTCCTGGCTTTTGCTACACTGACTCTGGCACTTCCCACTCTCCATTTTGACATCTTTCGGCGCAGCCATTCACAGATTGGCCCACCATAATTGGGCTGCAGCCACCCATACTAGATTTTCTTAGAAAATTATTTGTAGCAACTATTGCTGGCAACAATACTTTAAAAGATTTCCTTCAAATTGTCAGCCTCATGATATTAAAATCACCTACTCTTCACCATCTGCATTGATTTTTGCAGGAA
>JACXGI010004336.1:14770-54664 GCA_016801175.1 Esox masquinongy
TGTGTGTGTGTGTGTGTGTGTGTGTGTGTGTGTGTGTGTGTGTGTGTGTGTGTGTGTGTGTGTGTGTGTGTGTGTGTGTGTGTGTGTGTGTGTGTGTGTGTGTGTGTGTGTGTGTGTGCGCTCTCCTGTGTATGTACTTCACAGTCACAAAATGTCAGCCACGAAACTGTCCTGTCATCTTTCACAGTCTCATTCTTGTAGTTGAGTCTGTTGTCTGTGCCTTGAATCCTGATAAAGGCTTGCCTCTAACAGACTTCTCTTTGATCCGTCATCCTTCTTTCTGTTTGTTATTTTCACTTCTACCACCCATTTCTTTGGATTATTCCTCCTTTTTCTTTTGTTTTGTCCATTTTTTTTTTGTCTGTCCCCCTTTTTTTTCTTTGCTTTATCGGTTCCCCGTCACTCAGTGGTTGTTGATGTCTTCGGCTCCTTGCTGTTCCTATCAGTTTGAAAGGATGTTTGACTCTTGTCGAATTCCCGGGACTATCACAGGTATTAACACTTTGTCAACATATGTTGGTAGTGTCCCAAATGGCACCTTATTCCCTCGATTGTGCACTAAATTTAACTTGGGCGCATCGGGAATAGGGTACCAACTGGGATAGAGAATATTCTTGTATATCCCATGTTGTCGCAACCCCTCGCCAAGAACCAGCAGTGACCACGCCATTGACCAAGTAGACAAGTGGTAACCCCAGTATTTCAAAATTCCCCAAATGTTTGGTCTCTGCAGACAGTGACAGCTGATGTCCTTTCTGCAGAGTGGCTTTACTAGGATGTAGGATGTAACCCCTCTGTCCATCTCCAAATAGTTGTGGCAAATAACAAACCCATTACCAACAAATTGCTTAATCACATCCGATTCTTATTTGAATACTTTGTGGGAAGGATGTGCTACTGCAGGGTTTGGTGACGATTGTTCTTACATGTAGGCTAACTACCATTTCTAAAATCAAATGAATTGAGTCAATTGATATGCGCTGGAATAAGAATAAACAGTATAAAAAAAGACTGGATTTAGTAGCCCTTCTAAGAGCAGACACCTGTGCACAAATAATGACTGTAAAATCCTGACTTGTCCCCTACTTCGGGAATTTATAACCCACTTCCTCCAACGTCTCTAGACAGCGAGCACTGGGGGCAAGTGCAATTGTTCAGTCATTTCTGGTGTCAACATCGGTCTTGAATTGTAAATGATGTGGTAGAGGATAGTTGAGAATTCAGCAATAATAAAACATGTCCCATTGGAACGCTACCCAGTCTCTAGCCCCCCCCCCCCCCCCGTGATGCCTGTGTAAGTATGTCCAATCAGTCACTTCCTCTGTAGTCCCTCCCTATCCTCTGGCCATCTGCTCCAGGGCATGCTGTACCATAATATATTCTCTCACACTCAGTCTCTCTCACGTACACTCTTCAGCTCTCTCTTTCTCACACACACACACACACACACACACACACACACACACACACCCTCTCCTTGTCTGTTAAGCACTTTTTTTGTACCTCGTCTACTTTCTCTCTCACACACTCGTTCCCTTCTCCCTCTGTCACTCTTCTGTATTCTCTCCTCCCTCCCAACTCTCCCCCTCCTCTCGTGTGTAGACTCCGTTCAGCACTGGCAGGACAGTGACTATGTGGCGGTTTACCACCGGGGGCGCTACTTCCGCCTGCGCATGTACTCAGCGGGCCGGCTACTGTCCCCGAGGGAGGTCGAGTCGCAGGTCCAGAAGATCCTGGATGACCCCTCGCCCCCCTCCCCGGGAGAGGATAAGTTGGGGGCACTGACAGCTGGAGACAGGTTAATCATAGTTGTTCATAGTCAACCAAATGGTTGCAGGGACTCAACTTCCCTATTGGAAAGAATTTCAGCAGGTTGCACGAAAATCTTTTGCAATAAAAAACGAGAAGTATTTTCTTATTGGACAAGTTTGGGTAGTACCGCCCAGTTATAAAAAGTTCTCCTCATACTGACCCAGGTCTGTGTTCCCGGTTGTAAAGGTCTTAGAAATATTCCTTTTGTCTCTCAGAATTCCCTGGGCTAAGGCGAGGAAGGAATACTTCAGCTCAGGCATAAACAAGCGGTCGCTTGACTGCATCGAGAAAGCGGCATTCTTTGTGACCTTGGACGACGACGAGCAAGGTATGATGGGAGAAGACCCGGCCGCTAGTCTGGACCGCTACGCCAAGTCCCTGCTGCACGGGAAGTGTTACGACAGGTGAGTCGTCCAGACTAATTGTGAGACGTTGTAGTTTTTACGCAAAGTCATTTTATTCAGTACATGAAAATATTGAAGAAGTGCAATGCGTCATCACATCTGTTCACCAGGTGGTTCGACAAGTCTTTTTCTGTGGTGATCTATAAAAACGGGAAGAACGGATTGAATGCCGAGCACTCGTGGGCCGACGCGCCGGTTGTAGCACACTTGTGGGAGGTATGACAAAAGATGCATCCGATACAATCTACCGTATACAAAGTTTAGAGGGGATACACTCACTGGCTACTTTATTAGGTACACCTGCTCATTAATGCAAACAAACAACCGGAAGTCATGTGGCTGCAACTCAATACCTAAAGCATGCAGACACCAAGAGGTTTAGTTGTTGTTTGACCAAACATTAGAATAGGGAGGACATCTGACCTAGACAACTTTGTGTCCGTGGGATGATTTTTGGAGCCGGACGTGGTGGTTCCAGTATCTGGTTCCCGAAATACAACTGTGACTTCAGGTTACTTCATTATCCCACGCAGTTCCCAGACGTCAACTCAATAGAACATCTTTGGAATGAGATGAATCGGCCGTTTTGACCATGAATGTTCCGCCCTCCTATCTGCACAAACCATGTCTTTCCTTCATTACCTCGGCATGGACTGACATCTAGCTGGAACACGTTTCTAACGCCTTGTAGAACCTATAACCCACAATACCTCACACTGTTTTGGGGCGGGGGGGGTGTACCTTATAAATTGGCCTCAGTTTACATAACATAATACATGAATACAGAGTCATTATAATCAATACCAAATAAACAACTTCAAAATTCCTTTATTTGAACAAATTGTCTGTTTGTGTTCAGTATGTGTTGGCCACAGACAGTTTCCAGCTTGGGTACAATGAAGAAGGCCACTGTAAGGGGGAGGTGGACTCCTCTCTAGCCCGGCCTCAGAGACTGACCTGGGACATCCCTCCAGAGGTGAACCATCCATTTAGACATCTTTTTTATCAATCCCATCCATCCATTTATTAAGTAATTAATACATTTTCCATTTATTGGTCATCCATCCATTCCTTTATTGATTAATGTATTAATTCATCCATTTATTCATTTATTTGGAAATGATCCACGTCCTTTAGAAATATGTTCTTTCCATGGAGGTATTTTCTGTATTTCATTCCAAAAGGTTCCCTAGAAATGAATGGACATTGTATGACCACTTCATGAATACACTTTATAATGCGCACATAATGCATGGGTGATTCCATTGCATTTCCAGCGCCACGCGACCGTTTCAACCGCCGTGCGCTGAACTTCTCTGACACCTAGCTGTCTGACTATCCAGGCTTACCTTCTCCCTCCTGTCTGTCCGCAGTGTCAGGAGCAGATCTCCCAGTCTCTGTCCGTTGCCCAGGCCCTGGCCGACGACGTGGACTTCCACGTCTTCTCCTTCCGGGACTTTGGCAAGGGCATGATCAAGAAGTGCCGCATCAGCCCAGACGCCTTCATCCAGCTGGTCCTTCAGCTGGCCTACTACAGGGTGAGAAACACACACACACACACACACACACACACACACACACACACACAGAGAGATGTGCATCCTTTTGGTGGGAGGGGGGGTCGAATCGACTGGGCGCCTATACGTTACGTACCTTTTAGTACATGTATGCCTTTTAATGTGACAATCTGTCATTTAAAATGATGATTGACTGATGTTCGCCGGAGTGACCAAACCAAGACATGGTATGGATGATTGATTTAAACACGTCCGCCTTAACCATCACAACCCTCTCCCTGATCAGGACCGGGGCGCGTTCTGCCTGACCTACGAGGCCTCTATGACCCGTCTGTTCCGAGAAGGCCGGACAGAGACCGTGCGCTCCTGCTCCAACGAAAGCTGTGCTTTCATCAAAGCCCTGGAGGGAGGGGAGGTAGGGGACAATCTGACCTCTAAATATTTCTTAAAACAGTGTCCAGCAGTAAATGAGGATGTGACAACTGAAGCTGTATAGTCTGTCCTTTCTTTTTTGTGTTGAATCTGTAACTGCTTGTACTATGTTTATTTATTTTTTTTATATTTAGGAATGCTGTCGGATGTCATTTTTCTAATGCGACGGGCAATCATCTGTCTGTTTGTGTTGACCACCAGGGAGCAGAGGTGTGCAGGAGGCTGTTACGCCAAGCCTCAGAAAAGCATCAGAGCCTGTACCGCCACGCCATGACCGGCGCCGGCATTGACAGGCACCTCTTCTGTCTCTACGTGGTCTCCAAATACCTCGGCGTGGAATCCCCCTTCCTGAACGAGGTGCGTGTGGGAATCCTGGGAAGTTTGGCCGGTCCTCACTTTGACAAGAAACTTTTCTGACTTGGTGTTAAGTTTAGGGTTAGAAGTAGGCTCAGAATTAATGTCAGGGTTAAGTTCGGGCATAAACGTTAGGTTAGCATTGAGGTTAGGGATTTTTTTATTTAAATTGTAGTAAATGCCCATATGTGGCCAACTGTAGGTTTACTTGAGCGCCATGCAGTTGGATAATACACTGGAATGTTTTCAGGAAGAGACTCTACTTGATAACATTGCTGTCTACTTGATAACATTGCTGTTATTGAATTGCGTCATGCATGAGTAAACACACACAAGGTTCAGGACAGGAGAGTGCTTGACTAAATCCAGACTGATAAGCATGTGCAAAATAATATAATTACTTTTTGAATAATTAATTTTATCTCTCAAATTAGAAATATTTACTCAATTGACACATTCAGGTTTTTTTTCACTTCACAACAATGGGAATATAGGAGATATTTATAGTTTTTACCCTTTCACATTTGTTGACTTTTTGAAGGTGATTTGTCTTCTAAGCCCAAATAGGGCTAGAATGTAGCCCAATATCAAATCTGTCACTCGCACTGAGTTTATAACCTAACTGTCAGCTTGTACTCTACACTAGTTGTAAACATCGTCAGACTGTCCATGGGTTCCAACTGACTGGAGCTGATGATTGGTTAGTGTTGTGGTTCCATCTTTAGGACCATTAGGTTCAATGCCAAAATTTAAAACAACATCTGTACAAAATGTAAAGTAGAAGTTCTTTGATAAGCATGTCATGGTTCTGACATTTTACAATATGCTAAGGTGTTTTGCGCATCAGTGATCAGTATTCAGGAAGTTTGGCTATGTCATGAAAGCTAGCGTAATTTGCTAAACTTGCTAATGTATTATCCTCATGAGAACCTGTTTCATCCTAGCGCGTTGTTTTTTACGACTGCGCTTCAAGAAACTTTCAAAGTTGTTGATATTTTCCAGGTTGACTGACCTGCATGTCTTAACATAATGATGGACTGTTGTTTTTCTTTGTTAATTTGAGCTGTTCTCGCCATAATATGAATAATATTACGTTACAGACATATTACAGTACAGACACAATGATGGTCTTCTACCAACCCTACCTGAAACGCATTAAGAAGGAAAAAAATTCCACATTAACTTTTAACACGGCACATATTTTTATTGAAATGCATTCCAGGTGACAACCTCAAAGCTGGTTGAGAGAATGCCAATGGTGTGCACAGCTGCCATCAAGGCAAAGGGTGGCTACTTTGAAGAATCTAACGCTTTGTTTGGTTACTACATAATTCCACCTGTTATTTCATTGTTTTGATGTCAATGTAGAAAATAGTAAAATTAAAGAAACACCCTTAAATGAGTTAGTGTTTCCAAACTATTGACTGGATATATTAAACCAAAGCTAGCTAGTTATTAAACCAAAGCTCGCTACTGACTAACATTGAGTTTTCACAAATCCTCGCAACTGAAACTGTGTAAGGTTTGACCTTCATTATAATAGAGTGCTGGGAGGGTCTGCCGTTCAGCTTCCCTGCCTTTTTATGAAATATGTGCAATATCCTCACGTCTGATAATATCTGTGTAGGTTATTAGCTTGGTGAAGTTGCAACGCTGTCCCTTCCTGCCTTGTCACAGGTGCTGTCAGAGCCTTGGCGGCTCTCTACCAGTCAGACTCCCGTCCAGCAGGTGGAGCTTTTTGACCTGGTCAACCACCCCGAGTACGTCTCCTGCGGTGGAGGCTTTGGCCCGGTCAGTATTTACCTCTCGCCCCCCATCAACTCTAAATAAGAAATAACCTCAATCGCATAACTCCTTAAAACAAAGGAGTACCAGCCCTATTAGTGGATGAGGGTGAATGTGTTTGTCCTTGGCAGGTGGCTGACGATGGATACGGGGTGTCCTACAGCATTGTGGGAGAGAACATGATCAACTTCCACATCTCCTGCAAGCACTCATGCCCACAGACTGTGAGTTCCACCGATCGGTCAACAGGGATGTAGTTGACATCTGAGGTCCTGTTCTAGTGACCCCTGTGTCACACCTGTAATTGTCTAGCAGCATTTCCTACCAGCCACAGGCTCCTGAGATGCTTCCGTCCGTCTGCTCTTTCATTGCATCTCCATCAGCTTTTAAACGTTAACCATCCAAGTGATTAATTGTTAAAGATTGATTAATATAATAAAACGATTTACTCTTCAAATCCAGTAAAATCTCTGTGACCCTCCGGGTGACCAGTTCAGTTGTTGGTTTCTCAATTTCCTAAGCTTTGTCTCTGTTTGATGGCATGCTAACACATACATTAGTGGACCCGCTTTGTCACATTTGAAAAATGAATTCATAATTTAAACTTCAACAATAACATTATTTTTTTACAGAAATGGATGACATCAGCTATAAGTCATCAGCTAAACTTGCTAGTCATACACTGAATAAAAGTACTTCAAATCTAAAGTCACATTTTATTGGCTCCTCTACTTAGTCACAGCTTCGCTTGTGAATGTATTACAGACATTGTGTGTAGACGTCTCTGGGATCTTTTTTCTACACTAAATAATTTAGTTTACAGATCGCTATAAAACATTGCAAATTGTAAGTCATTTTTTATACTGCTCAAATCAAGGTCCTGAGATTTAAAACCCCTGGTCTGAAAAAGTGTTGTAGTTATTGTAATTTATTACTATACATTGTCTCTCATTTGTTTGGTCCGTCGTTCTCTCCTAGGGTTCCCACAAGTACGGAGGTCTGATCAGACAAGCCCTGCTGGATCTGCTGCTGCTGTTCTGCCCAGACCAAAAAGATCCTTCTAAAACAGACCAGAGGCAGACCAAGAAGGACATGTAGAACTGAGAACCAGCATAACCAAGGGGAACACAGATGAAAAAGGGAAGGAGAACAAGGGGTTGTAAAACAAAGGGGATAGCGAGGGTTTCGAAGAATGTTGTAGAATGTTTGGATGACGTTGCCAAGAGATAGCACATAGGCAGAGACTGCTGTTGATTGAGCGGTCTTTCGGATGACTGGTTTGGAATAGAAGGATCAGCATCTGTAGAAAAACAAATTAGATGAAGAGCATAAGGGACTCATTTTCTTCCCCAACATGAATTATAAAATGGCAAAGGAGGGAAATTGATATACAGTCAGAGCCTTCAATTTCTTTGTTTAATTTTCATTTGTACATGAGTTTTGGGCTCACTTTGAATAGTGCTTACAAAGACAGTAATTAGTTACTGTATAGATACTCATGATACCTTTTGTCACTCCTGAGTGACATTTGCGATTTTAGTTTTTATAAATAGCTACATCCATTTTAGCGTGACAGGATTAGCCTCAATTTAAGTTTAGAAATGTTATACATAATAATATTGGTAATTACACAAACTGCAAACAGGCCTAATTGTTACTCTGTAACTAATAGATCTAAACTGTGGTTACATTGTTCCTGCCTATATTTAGCTACCACAAGTTTTTACAGACACTGAAGTTAGACCTAACTTCCAAAGCATTATTTACTTTTTACTTGAATGCCGTGCCCGAACCATTTCCAAGACTTTGGAACACCAATGAGAAACCCAAATGACCCATTTGTAGAGCTGTATGTTTTGCAAAACCATGTGACAATGGAAGATTTATTTTTAAATCTTATCCAGAATCTGAAATTGCACAAAATAATGGAGAAAAAAAAGACTAAATGTTGTGAATAAACATCTGACATAAAAATGTAAAAAAAACAAGTCAATTTATAATCCATGCATTTCACATGTTTTTTTTGTATAACACACGGCCCTACAAAACTTCATCATTATTACATGGCTATGTCCATATATTTTCTCCTACAATTGGTTCAAAAGGCACAACAATGCAAATTCAATGACGTTTGTTTTACACAATTGTACACGTTTTCTCCTCAGGTACAAAAAGTCAGTAAAGATGGCGCAAATGCTATTCCTGTAGCGCTACAGGAGTGCATCTCTGAACACAGCACAGCGTCTTTACTGACGTCATCATGGCCACTATTGTTTTCAGTAGGACTGCCCGTCGTCATTAAAACCGAAATGAGGGCATTTCCCATTTTAACATTTTGAACGATGAACCTCAAAATTTAAAGGGACAAAAATCTGTTTACCTTGACACAGAAGGGTTCCCTAGCTGAACATTAGTTCATGTTTTACTCTGGTTTGCAGAGTAACCTGTGATTGTGGTGTGGTGTACTGCAATGGTTCCCAACACTGGTCCTCCAGTACCCCCAACAGCACACGTTGTATTCCTGGACAAGCACACCCAATTCAACTCAATGAGAGCCTGATAATTAGTTGACAAGTTGAGTCAGCTGTACAAGTTGAGTTGGCTGAGGCTACAATGAAAATGTGTACTGTCGCGGGTATCCGAGGACCAAAGTTGGGAACTGCTTATGTGCTGTGTATTGCCAGTGAGAATGCCTGATCGTTACTGCGGTATGCAGGATGCTTTTACTGCATATGGTTGTGAAATGACTTTGTTTCCTCTACCCTCACTCCCTCTCGCTCTTATTATTCTAACTCTTATAAATGCAATAAGTCAACATAGACCCCTCTCGTTTTTCTATTGATCATAGGAATTATTTCCTTTTAAATAAATGGCTATTGTAGTTAGGAGTATCCATTTCTCTAATAGTCCAGGCAATGTTTGATTTGTTTGGCTGACCCAATATTCTTTTCCTCTACCAGTATTCAAAGATATATGTTATCTTTCCATGGCAGGGTGTGATAGAGTAGCATTGCTGTTTTTATGAGTTCACCAAGTCATTTCACTACCATGATATTATGAAGCCAACTTGATAACAATGCAAGATGAGAATTTATTTTTATGATTAAGTGCTAATAGTCTAGTGAACACAGTGAGCTTGAGTCTGGAGATTTGCATTAGTGCACTTGTATTTTCTTCCTGGATCTGTGTATTAATCTACGTGAGTTAGGACCACTCTGCCAGGGCCCGGTTTCCCAAACCCATTAATGCTAGGTTCATTAAAACCCCTGTATGAGGATTGTTCTTTCTCAGAGCGCTTACCTGTAACTGTTGATACACAATTTGCACTTAAAAAAAGCTCTTTATTTACAGACGGCCTCTCTTTCAAAGAACGGCTAGTGTCACCATATGTGTTTCACCATTTGTCCTATAAAGGTACAAATGGGGTGTTTATCTATCGTGACTGCAAATAACATGTCAACTTTAAAACTATAGGTTATCCATTAAGCTATTTTTTTTCTGATTATAGGTAGCTTTTTTGCCTTAATGCATTTTATCTGGATTGTTTTATTATAGCACCTCAATATTTGCAGCCATAGATGAAAACTACGAGAGCAGCTCTGCCTCTTTTATAATCGTTTTGTGTCAACAAATTCCTTCCAAGACGCACTTAATGAACAATCTCTTTTCATGGTGTTTTGAAAAATGCATTTTACATATTTGATCATTGTAGGAAAGATGTTAAAAGGCTCCATAGCTTTTGGAAAGCCGGGCTCCCAGTACTTGTTTTTGTTATTTTGTTACTAATGGAACAATTCCTTGTATAAACTAATTGTTTTTCATTCTATGTACGTACAGAATGAAGGCAAAACAATTAGTTTATACAAGGAATTGTTTTGCCTTCATTCTATGTACGTACGGAATGTTTAGTATACTATGTAGATACAGTACATAAGTACTTGGTCTCCTTTTCTTTGCCTATTGTTTTATTTTCTCACTCCAGATCAGTTACTGAGCAGCTGAATGTGCGTCACATAATGTTTTTAAGTCTTCTGTCAGCTTTTTTTTTTTTTAGTAAAGGTGTAATGGAAAAACTAATGTTTGAATTTCCTGTTTATTAAAGAGACTCGGTTGTTTCAGTTTGCTTATTGTTGTTTCATCTATAATGGAAAGCATAGACATCCATAACTCTCTTCCTATTTGGTTTTGCTAAGCCTTTGATTCTTATTCATTACAAATGTATATACAATATAGTAATAGTGCTTCATAAAGTGCTGAATACTTATTTGAGATGTGTAGAAGTTTACATTTTTTAAAACCATGTTCTATTCAAAGCTGACCACCCCCCTGATAGACACACTGATAGGAAACTTACAATTTAGGGGAACATTCCCAAAACCCATGTTGGGAACAGTTAATGCTATTAACGCAAATGAAAGTTCACTTCGACATATGATTACTGTTCCCCAAAGTGAAGAACCTCCATTTGGCCCTTTGAATGTAGATGATACATTTGGTAGCTTGGGTGAGATGGGAATGCAAACCATTGGGCACCATTTTCTTCTTTGATAAACGGAGAAAACAATATCCTCCCCAGAAACAACTTCTGCAGATGCCTATACACCTTCCTTAGAATTTTTTTTTTTTTATTGGTCGGTTGCACAGACAGACAATAAGCCTAGTCCTGGACTAAAAAAAAATCTTGACTTTTCTTTTTTACTCCCTATTTCTCTTCTATGTGACAGATTAGTCTGTCACCACTCCATCCACAAATCCCTTCCATCACAAGAGGAAGAGCTGGGCATTACATTTCTTTGTCAGACCGGGAGGATAACTTGGAGTATATTCATACCTGCTAAATTACAGCTAGACATTGTCACATACACTTTGACATCCTCCATAGATTTCTCAAAGATAGTTACACAAGATGTTACCGGATGCATCCCCCAATACTTAACAGATGTCAAACTTCAGAATACAGTCTGTCTTCCCAGTTCCTAACCTGAACAGCTACTGGTATGGGATCTTCTCAGGTGTTCTGGAGGTTCAGATGGACACAACCACAGCTGATTACCCTTGGAGTCTCAGATGCTCTGGGAAGTTGGATAAAATCCCTACATTGGGTCGGCAAACTTTTCCCTGACTGTCAATTCACTACTTATCCTACCAACTCAATGACGGTCACTGTTTTCACATGCGCATGTCTGACTGCCTGTCTGGCTAAAGCCAACAGAGGCCCTGTCAATTTATTGCGACGGAGCTCCACCTCAATAGATCTGGGCCGATCTACCTGCACCACGTGAAAATTTTTACCATTGTTTCCATGTATTTTATGTCAAGGGCCTATGTGTGTAGATCTGACAATCTGTTTAGATGCAGGCAATTTGTAAGTGAGCCACAACCCCACATGATTTCATCAGCCCTGTATGCCTCCTCCGTGAGGTTTTTCGCATGTTTTGCATGCATGCTTCAATGATGTCAATTACGCAGCAAAGCATCCCCACACCATCACACTACCACCACCATGCTTGAACTATGACATGTAATACAGTGGAATGCATTGCTTGGTTTTTGCCAGACATGTTGACCAAAAATCTCTGCTTTTGACTCATCTTTCCATAGAATGTTGTTCCAGGAGTATTGACAGATTTTCCAGTTGTATTTTAGCTAGAAATTCAATGCCTTTAATGTTCTTAGCTTCTACTCCTGATAGGTGCTTTTGAACAGCCTTATTCTGGATTTGCTTTGGGTATTCCTTTGTCTTCATGATGTAGTTTTAGTTAGGAATTGTACTAACCAACATGTTAAACCTCCCAGATACAGGTATATTAAATCTGAAATTATGTAAAACAACTTAACCGTACACAGATGGACTCTATTCACCTAATTACATGACATCTGAAGACAACTGGTTGCACCAGAGCTCCTTCAGGTGTGTCATAGCAAAGGTGGTGAATACTTCTGCAATCAAATATTTTCAGTTTAATAATATATTGCATATATCATGTTTTTAAGACAGAATGTCCTAAAGTTCCCCACACTCAAATCATATGTATTTTATGAAGCCCTTGCAACAGCAGTTTTCAAAGTACTTACACAGATACTCAGTATAAAACCCAAGGAGCAAGCAACAACAAATGCATGCACAGTGGCTAGGAAAAACTCCCTAGTAAGGCTGGAACCTAGCAAAAAATCTAGAAAGGAGTCGGACTCTGAGGGGTGGCCAGTCCTCATCTGCTGTCCCGGGTGAAGATTGTAAGACTGCATTATATTTTTGGGACACATCAATATTATTTTCCAGCCCTCATGTTTTGTGTTAAACCATGTTTTAACCGTTATAAATCCTCATCAGATCATTGTAAAACATACATGACACACTGCATGTTACTAATAAAATCTCAGTGTGTTTTGCAATAAATTAAATATCTTTCAAAGTGCTTTGAATTCATATGAGTAATAAAGGTTGTGTTCAACTATCACATGCAGTGGAAAGGCTTTTGTCTTTCTACTTCCTCTGCCCATCCACTCTGTCATCTGCACTGTATGCCCTCCTATGCCTTTTCTTTTTCTTTCTTCTTTTCATACAGTATCTCAGTCCTTCCTTCTCTCACCCCTCAGTCTGCCCGCCTGCCTGTTTCTGTGCCTGTCTGTCTGCCTGTCTGTCTGTCTGTCTGTGTCTGTCCCTCCACCTGTCCCCATTTCTCTTGTTTCAGCTGTGATGTCAGCAGCAGTCCCTGTGACTCATTATCCTGCCTGTCAGACTTTGGTTTGCCTGCCCAAAAGCCTCCAATAATCCAGTCAGTCCCCAGTGTCCATCTAGTAAACCACTTTACACACACACACACACACACACACACACACACACACACACACACAATCTCCTGGACCCCTTATTCCCTATATAAGCCATGTTTAGTTCTCTGCATCCCTGTTCTTCTCTCATCATCAGTAAGCAACACTGTTTTCCCGGAGCAGGTGAGACATTTCCTCATTCTCATCCTTTCCCACCACGGTAAATGTATGACTGTCATGACCATGTAGCTAAATGTTCCTAAGAATAATTCCCATGGGTACTATGATCTGGCTGGTGTTCTGATTTTATGTGGTGTTGACGCCTGCACTGGTTTGGCAGTTACTGTGGGCTACGTCTTTTCTAAAGCTACTTGGCATGGAAGTGGCTGGATGAGCGAAACAAAATACTGCACTCATTGAATGACCCTTCATGCTCCAGTAGCATCTACCATACTCAAAGCACAGTATGTATTTGAATATCAATGTTGGTTGAGGTGTTTTTCTACATTTAACTGTTTAAGGGCACATTAATTAATGCAATTCTAAATGCATTTACATGTTATCTGGCTTAGGTGTCTAACTGAAATGCAATTTAGTGATTATTCACAGCCCCGATCAAAATCAGATCGTTAGACTTATTATTGTTATGTGAAGATATTTTGTATGGGGGTGTAAAAAGAGAGCTTGGTAATTACACATTTTGCTTAGGTAGTTGTGTGTGTCCAGGTGTAAATGTGAATTACGTAACATCCTAGCAGCTTTGAGAAGAAAAAAAAAATGCTATCTGTTCATATTTTAGAGAGTACAATATATGTATATTCATGAGTCTGGCGGAAAAACTCTCCATTGAATACAGTTGACATTAATACCCTTCATCAAATACAAAGAAATACATTAAAACTAGAAGAATCTACCAATCCAAAGAGAGGAATGTGAGGGAGCTCCACAGTTCGCCATGCTGCCCTGTGGACATCAAATCCCATCGATAGTGCTTGGACATAAGGATCTCGTCATTATATCCAGTATCTCTATTATTCATCTTTCGTCTGTCAGCTTATCTTTCCTGTCAGTCTATCAGTTAGTCGGTCTGTTGTGTGTCTCTAACAGACTAATACATTGCGTTGATTTAGAAATGTGATTAATTCATGCCCCATTCCTCCATCTGTCTTTCGTTCCAACACCATGTTTGCTCAGTCACACATACTGATCCCCTGAGATCAGAGCTATATGCTAACTATAGATGGATAGAAACAACTCATATGGGCTTGATTCCTTGATCTTTCATGTTAATGCTCTCAAAGACAGTTGCCTAGGCAGCTCTCCTGTTATTGACTAGAAGGAATCTGGGGATGATGTGATGGGGGAATTATTTTCCACCTTTGTTCAACTATCTAGACTGCATTGGTCTGTATGTTGATTTAACATAATCACTGAATCTTTACAGACTAGGCAAATATGAATATTTTGACTTCAACTCCCTGATGATCACAAGCTAGAGACATTTATTATAAGACTTTACATAAAAGAATATCTATACAAATGATGACTATATAAACTAATTTGTTGGTTTCAAAACTGTGTATGGCTAGAAAATGACATGTATCATAGTAACACAGAGTCTAGTTTACATTGTGAGTTTATGTTTAAATCTAGTTTACATTGTGAGTTTATGTTTAAGACTAGTTTACATTGTGAGTTTATGTTTAAGCTATCCCCACAGGTCAGCCCAGGGCCAATAGAGAAAGTCAATTGATTTGTCTGGTGTTAATCGTGGCTTGGGGGCCCATCCAAATCTCTCCATCCCGCTTTCCCTCTTATAAATTAAATCAACTGAGAGAAATTCTGTGGCTGATGCCTGTCTCTTATCCTGGGCAACCTGATCCTGTTGTGCCATCAGTCACTCTGTCCCCTTCTATTCCTGACCATTATGTATCTGCCAATGGCCTTTCCCTCACCTCGCCAAAGATGCCGGATCCTAAAGATAGCTTACTCAGTCTGTATACCGTTGACAAAATGATGAGTTATTGTCTACCCCCTATTGTTGCGTAGGTCATGATCCTTTCTTAAATAAATGCTGTTTTTTTTTAATTTATGGTCATCTCAGTAGAAAACTTTTTAATGGGTTTTTCACACAAAATCTCTCTCTTCAGCACAAATATGAATGACATAGAGGAAGAGAATGAGTGAGTAACAGGAACTATTCTAATTCAATTCAGTTGTATTCTATACCTGCTATTTTAGTGTTACTGTTGTTAAGGTGCCTTAAACTTACAATGCATTTTTTCCCCTCACTGTTTCTAGGGATCAGCAGGAAGGTATGAGTAAATTCTTTCACTTTTCTAGTCTTCTTGATCTCATCATCACCCCTCATCTGTTATTTTTCTCATTCACTCACTTCAGAAGAGGGAGGTGAGTCTGAATTAAAAATCGCTGCCCCAGGCTCCCACACCGATACCCAAACTCACCTAAACTTTAACTAATGAAAATATCCCAGAAAGTCAGATTTCTTATTACATATCCTCACATTTAAATGAGTTTCCAGGTACACTAACCTAGTTGGCTGTCCTCATGCATCTGTTGATGTGGACATTTTCACCTCTATTATGAATGCTGTAAAAGTTTGTTTATACCAATGAATGCCGGTCACAAAATGGAATTTCAAGAATAGTAACCCAAACCTGGCTAACTAGAGGTCCTATAAGGAAGATATAACACTATTTTAGTTATATTATTATTTTTTATGTTAATTGTGAATTGGTTTCTTACTGAATTTCTTTTTTATTTCTTCTATGCCTTGTATAAAGAAGAGGAACGTCCTAAACACAAGTATGTCTGTCTGAACAATTTAATTTAACTTTTATGTCATTAATATTAACAGGGACAAGTCATTAATATAAACAGGAAATATGGTAACTCATTAATATTAACAGGGAATAGGGTAACTCATTAATATTAACAGAGACAAGTCATAAATACAAACAGGGAATAGAGTAACTCATTAATATAAACAGGAATTAGGGGAACTCATTAATATTAACAGGGACAAGTCATTAATATAAACAAGGAATAGAGTAACTCATTAACATAAACTGGGAATTGGGTAATGCATTAATATTAATAGGGACAAGTCATTTATATAAACAGAGAATAGGGTAACTCATTAATATTAACAGGGAATAGGGTAACTGATTAATATTAACAGGGACAAGTCATTTATATAAACAGGGAATAGGGAACTCACTAATATAAACAGGGAATAGGGTAACTCATTAATATAAACAGGGGATAGGGTAACTCATTAATATAAACAGGGGATAGGGTAACTCATTAATATTAATAGGGAATAGGGCAACTCATTAATATTAGCAGGGAATAGGGTAACTCCAAGAATCTAACCTTGAGGGACACCCATGGATACTACAAGAGTGGATGGGAGGCCCACAGATTTTATACATCATAAGAAAAATCTTGAACCAGGTTAGATAGTGAACCCTAGGTTGTGGAGTCTATTAATAGGGATGTAATGGTTTTGTGTTGCTCAGTGGCAAAAACTATTGATTAAATCCATGTGGGGTTTCATGTTGTCACATAAAATGTGGAGGGTTGAATACTTTTGAGAGACACTATATGTATTCAAGTCTTACATCAGTAGTTAGGTTATCAAGGTGTTTAGTCCTTATGTAACTTGCTTACTCCTTCTTGTTTTACAGGCCCACAATCTCCCAAATCACTGCCCCAAAAATCCCTGAAGGGGATAGGGTGGACTTTGATGTGAGTCTACACGTACATGTAGGTTTTTTTCATATAGATAAAATTCAATAATTCTTTTTTTTACTTTGCCCCAAAAAAGCACTTTCAAAGGTCTCCAATTAAAGTGCTTTTTATTTCAGGACAAAAATGAATCTGGGTCTAAAATTGCTCCTTTTGTATACTGTATATATTATATTCATTACTGTGGTGTGGTAAAGGACATCCACAGGAAAAGAATGGAGAAGGACCTTCTGGAACTGCAGACCCTGATTGACGTCCATTTTGATCAGAGGAAGAAAGAGGAGGAAGAGCTCATCGGGCTCAAGGACAGGATAGTAGGTCAATCACTCCATCTCTCTCTCTCTCTCCCCTACCCTAGGTATGTTACACATGTCTTGCTCTCTCTTCATGGCTCAGTCTTAATGCATCACAATTTTGTCTCCCATTCTCTGTGGCCAGGTCCAAGTCTGAGTTAAATGTGTAGGGTTTTTGTGTTAAGACAAAGGTTTATATCTAATTACTGTTGTGGTAATATAAAATGTATAGAATAAACGTCTGCTATGTCATGAAGGTCTATCTGTACTTACTGTCTGTCCCAGGAGAACCGCAGATCAGAGAGAGCAGAGCAGCAGAGAGTGAGAGCGGAAAAAGAACGGGAAAGACAGACACGAATTGCGGTAAACGGCAATATAGTCTGCTTTGGTTAACACTGTGTAGCACCTGTTATGAACATTCATTGGTAGTTATAACAGTTGGCCACATAAAACAAGTGCTACATGAGGATACGAACTGGATTTTAGAAGAGACTTTTTTGTCCTCAGGAAGAACGTCAGAGGAAGGAGGATGAGGAAGCCAAGAAGAGGGCGGAAGATGATGCCAAGAAAAAGAAAGTGCTCTCTAATATGGGAGCTCACTTTGGGGGTTTCTTGGCAAAGGTCAAAATGCAAACAATCTAGTAGATCCCCAAAAGTTGTTGAAATTACTTCTTTGTAGTTGAAAAGATGTCTTTCAAATTATTTTACTCAGTGGGATTTAGATGATAGTGAGATATAAAGCACCATCATCCCCACAGTGCTTAAACTGACGATAGGAAGCATGTATAGTATTCTATACATGCTGTGTATGTGTGTCTGTGTGTGCAAATATATAGTGACTAAATTAAATGTTAGTGGTGGTTAATTCACTCACACAGCTGTTCTGGATGACGGTGTCTCCCTCAGGCAGAGCAGAGGAGAGGAAAGAGACAAACAGGAAGGGAAATTAAGAAGAAGACCCTTGCAGAAAGACGCAAACCCCTCGCCATCGACAACCTGAGAGAGGAAGCCCTGAGGTCAGCGATATATGAACTGACCCAAATGATACAGTTTCTTTTCACATTATACTTAGGAGCAACTATGACGAACAAGGTATTATAGAACAGCTTGACCAAGCAATGTGAAAGGGTATTTCCTCATTGAGGCCTTATAGATTGGAATTGATTGTTTAAACTTTTGTTGAAGCAGTGAAAGTGGACACCTAAAATGGATGCCAGGGGCTTTGAATGGAATAGGCCTCAATGAATTAGACTTGCACGATCAAAGTCCTTGAGTGAGTAAATGTTGAGAGTACAATAGTCCAACTCTGACTCTACATGCTCTGTGTCTTCCTCAGGGACAGGGCTATAGAGCTCTGGAATTGGATTTACCACCTGGAGTCAGAGAAATTTGACCTGACTGAAAAGATGAAACGACAGAAATACGAGGTCAGGTGACTGAAAATGTGTTGCCTTGTGCAATGGGTAAAATCTACGTCAATCAGCTTTGAGTGGTCTTTTAGACTTTAGAATGGTGCACCGGTTTTATACTCTACATACAGCAAAACAGCTGCAACGGTTATTATCCGGGTTTCAAAAGATGGTGCAAATTGTCTCAGCACCAACCGGGCCAGGGAGGAATGGTCAGACTGGGTTGTCTTACCAGGTCACATTCTATTCAACCTTTTTGGCAGGTGCCTGTATACTCAATTGTGGTCATTAGGTTATTGGTTCCTGGCATACTTCCTGGTTAATTGGAATCTGAAGCAGAACTGCTAGTAGGGATATACTTCTGAGTAAACACTGCCTCTCCAGTGCTTGTTGGAAGTTGCTGCAATGAGGCAAGGTGATAATCAAAAATTGGACACTACAAAATTGTACACTACTAACAAAGAAAAGTGGGAAATGCCAGTTTTTTGTTTGCTTAGCAGTTATGGAATTGTATCTGTGATATACACAGTACTTTTTTTCTTTTCTTTTGCAGATAAATGTTCTCCTAAATAGAATTTCTCATGCCCAGAAATTGTAAGTTAATTCCTCCATTTCTTTCTGCCTTGGCATTAAATGTTTATGGTACTGAATGGTTACAGCATGCATAGTCACATCCAAAATTATTGGCACCTTGGATAAAGATGTTACAGTGCCTTCGGGAAGTATTCTGACTCCTTTACGTAACAACTAAAAGTGGTCTTTTTATACATATTTGGACATATATACATGTAATCTTTACTTCAACACTACTAACAGATAAAGGCAACCTAGTTTTAAAAAATTACACTAAAAATTATACTTTGCCATCATTTATTTATAAAAAATGAACAGAAATACAATGTTATAGTACAGAAAAAGTAGGTACACCCCAACTTCAATATTTAGTTTTGGCAGAAATAACTTAATGTCACTGTTTCTGGTAAATCATTATCAGGATACTACATCTGATGAATTTCGCCAACTCTTTAACTCTAACTCTCTTTACAGTACTGCTTGAATATGAATTCATCATATTTGATATTACATATACTGTGACACTACCATTATATACTGAATACTTTTACCATTATACTAAATACTTTTACCATTATATAGTAAATATACTTTTTTACTAAGTGAATGTAAAATCTCTGAATTATAATAAATTATATAATGCATTATGTGCACGTTACAATATTGGTGTGGTGTCAAAATTACAATGTTGATGTATTTTCTTAACACCCAAGCTCCATTATCTCTGCAGTAAAAAGGTTCATGGAAAGGGAAAGGTCGGGGGTCGCTGGAAGTGAGAACAAAGGAAGCAGTTCAGATGTGGGGAAGAAAGAAGACCATGTGCTGTATTCAGTTTAAGCGAAGTATTACAAAAGCAATGTTTCAACATTTCTTGTCTTGAACTCATTCAATTAACACTGTTTAATGTTTGACTGAAATGTGTAACTGTACTCATTAAAACATGTATATATTTAAAAAAAAATACAATGCTCAGTAATTAAAGATGCAATTCGGTATAAAAAGGTAAAAATCAACTAAACGTGAAAGGAATTGAAAGGAGTCATTTAGTACAGACATGCTCTCAATTCAGATGCTATTTACAACTGTGAATTTGAAAGACAGGAATAGACATTCCTAAAATATGATTGAAATTTAGGTTTATGTTTCCTTTACTGTCAATCAACTTTGAACTGAACTGTCTCTCAGACATATTTACAGTATATTGCCTTACCCATTGTGAAGTCCTGGAGACCTAAAGTACCACATCAAACTTATTAAGGACTACCATATAGAGAGTCTGACATTTTAAGGCAGTCTGACATTATAAGACACTGAACTGTCTCTCAGACATATTTACAGTATATTGCCTTACCCATCGTGAAGTCCTGGAGACCTAAAGTACCACGTCAAACTTATTAAGGACTACCATATAGAGAGTCTGACATTATAAGGCAGGATCACTACTTCTGCAATGTGAACGTGGCACAAACATCACTGTCCTCCTGTGAGGGCTCAAACCCTGCTTCTTTGACGATGTCACATACTTTCTCAGCAAACCCCGCCTCCTGCTCCTTGGTCAGATCTAATAAATACCTGAGTTGTATAGAGAACAGTTACTAAACAGCCAATCATCATTAACACCAAATCAAACACAGGAAAAACAGATAGGAAAACCTTTTCAAGTAGCAATCCATCCATGGACCATATACATATTTTTCGCTACCATTAGTTATAATTAAAAGTGTGATTTTCAATTACACCATTATTGTATTGCTGAATACTAAAAAAATACAATGAGTGTTGTAAAATTACTGAAATACTTTGGTGACCTAAGTGTCAAGAGTATTTGGCCAGTAAGAGAAGGATTGATGTTTTGAAACCCTGAGTGACAGGGTAAAGACTAAAATATGTTGTGCCCTTGAGCAAGTCCTGAGCAAGACGTAACCCTTATTGCTACTCTAAGTTACTCTGGTAAGCGTCTGCTGAAGGACTCAATTGTAAACCACCAGTAAATCTTTACTGCCTAGAAAATTCCAACATGTCACCATGGCAACATGAGAGACACTCACTTGGCCAGTTCCACGACGAGGGTGGCTTTTGGTGCAGCAATCTGCTTCAGCGTTGGGCCCAAATGATGCACCATACTTTACAGGGAAGAGGAGAAGGAGGTGAAAGAGATAAGGCTACATGACTCACCGACAGCAGAATGAATCACAGTAACCATCTATAAGTCAATTAAATACATTTTATAATACCATCAGGAGTTCTCACAAACTGCTTGTACAGACACCCAGCCTAACACCCTGAAGAGCAAGCAATACGATCTGCACCTCTCATGTGAGGATCCCAAGAATACATTTTAGTTCTACATTGTACGCACATTGTTCCTCGTACCAAGTCAATGTGTTCAAAATCTTTTAATATGTGCTTGTGCGATAATATGCTGAAATTAACAGTGAGTGTTGCTAGGGTACCTGGCAGCACAGTAGATACT
Source organism: Esox masquinongy (assembly GCA_016801175.1). Taxonomy (NCBI): domain Eukaryota; kingdom Metazoa; phylum Chordata; class Actinopteri; order Esociformes; family Esocidae; genus Esox; species Esox masquinongy. Next base: position 36,365 of record JACXGI010004336.1, read on the forward strand.
GTTGAAAAAGTGGGAGTATTTCTGTTTTTCAGGCAGTTTGGGGAGAGAGTCCAGGGGCAGGAAAGTCACTGATACCCCATCCAGGTGCATCAGCTCTGAAAAAACAGTACTGTTGTATAATAAATGTACATAATATATTTAAGCATGTGTTACATTAGTAACCAGTCTATAATTGCATTAGTAACCACTTTATATATTTAAGCATTTATTGCATTAGTAAGCAGTCTATAATTTAATTAGTAACCACTTTATATATTTAAGCATTTATTGCATTAGTAACCAGTCTATAATTTCATTAGTAACCACTTTATATATTTAAGCATTTATTGCATTAGTAACCAGTCTATAATTGCATTAGTAACCACTTTATATATTTAAACATTTATTGCATTAGTAACCAGTCTATAATTTCATTAGTAACCACTTTATATATTTAAGCATTTATTGCATTAGTAAACAGTCTATAATTTCATTAGTAACCACTTTATATATTTAAGCATTTATTGCATTAGTAACCAGTCTATAATTTCATTAGTAACCACTTTATATGTTTAAGGATATATTGCATTAGTAACCAGTCTATAATTGCTTTAGTAACCACTTTATATATTTAAGGATTTATTGCATTAGTAACCAGTCTATAATTGCATTAGTAACCACTTTATATATTTAAGCATTTATTGCATTAGTAACCAGTCTATAATTTCATTAGTAACCACTCTATATATTTAAGAATTTATTGCATTAGTAACCAGTCTATAATTGCATTAGTAACCACTTTATATATTTAAGGATTTATTGCATTAGTAACCAGTCTATAATTGTAAGTAACCACTTTATATATTTAAGCATTTATTGCATTAGTAACCAGTCTATAATTGCAATAAGACGTGAGGGTATGTGGTATACGGCCAGAGTACATAAATACAAATATAGGTTTATCTAGATCACTGTATAATACTTTGTAGTGAATAGCAACATAATAGACAAAATAACAAGTTATTCAAAGTAACGTTCAGCATAGACCGTTTTACCACCGATATGTGCTTTGTGATGAGCCTCTGGTTGTGATGGTGGCTCCAACGCTACAAGTGCTTTGCCCTCCTCACTGCCTGGCTGAGGAGCAGGGGGAATGCCCCCTCTACGGGACAAAGACTGAAACAGCTCCTGCACGTTCACATATGAGATGTCCTGTGCTGTCTGTTAGCAATGGAGAAAACATGGGATGATAGAGAGGCAAATATACATGTACACAATTTAATCACATCTCTAGCTAAGTTTCCATCCATTGGTCCAAAGTCTTTCAATGAAAAATTATATATTTATAATTATGGAAAACATGTTTTCTTAACAATGAATACAATGTTATTGCAAGTACTTAAGATTATTACTAACATTAAGTTTAAGTTACTGAGATTAAGTTACTACATGTGGTGGTTACTACCTTGATGTGTTGCCCATTCTGTTTTTTCAGCAGTTTTTCGTCATCTGTCTCGATGCCAAAGGAGATGTAGGGACTAGACACAATGTCTCCCCAGTATCCTCTGACTGCCACCTTATCGCCTCTCTACACACACACACACACACACACACACACACACACACACACACACACACACACACACACACACAACACACACAGACATACACATACACGCATGCACGCACACGCACACACACACACACACACACACAAACTCCCACAGGTTAGAAAATTACTCATGGTAATTACTCAATAACATTGTCACAGAAACAATGACCCACGTGATTGAATACTCGCGTAGAGAGTAAGCTCTCATTAGCCATTTGGTAGATACCCTCCCTCATCTCGAAGGCCACTCCCCTCTCTCTCCACCGTACGTACTGCTGTTTGTTGATGACACCACACTGCAGTGAGGAAAAGGTAATGAACATTAGAGCCAATATTTTCGGCCCGGCTTTATGCCGGCGACAGCGTCAAACGCAGGCTTGTTGGCAACTGACCTTTTAAATCCGGCGCTAAACTATTCCACAACACTGATGCCAAATTTGGTAAATGACCGTTCCAACTTTACCTTGCTTGCATGTAGTGTGAGGAGTGTCCAACGAGTGCCAAAGTGCCAATTTCAGGCATTGCTACTGGAGATACTTAAGACCCACCCAAAAAGTTTAATAACTACAAGCTATATCAAAGGCAAAGGCAGGCTAATCGTATTATTACATTTGGTAGGCAAAACAAAATACATGTTTTTAATAACTAAGCCTAATTAACAACTAGGCCTATTAATACTATTTAATATACAAACTATGTTCAACTTAGACGGACAAACCCCAGTTAAGGGGCACTGTGTACTTGTCTCCTCCTCTTCGTGGTTCAGGGTGAGAGGGATGTTACTGCAGGGGTCTAAAGTGTGTATAAGGAGACTACAGGTCAATGCAAACTGATAGGCGGACCGGCTGGAAAGTTTAAATAGGGAATATCTCAGGCACTCGGATCAATTTTGTAGAAAACTATTATTTGAAAAAATTAACTTAAAACATTAACTGCAGATGTGTACTCTCCTTTTTGCTTGTACTTATGCTAGTAGTTAAGTAAAAATTGTACATATTGCCCCTTTAATGAAAAACCTAACATCAAACATCATAAATACACAGCTATATAAGCAACCAGGTAAAAGTGCTGCCCAGTGAGTGGAGGCAAGCCCTCGTCACATCAATAGTTCACAGAGTTAACACCGGGTGTGGACCCAATAATTCCTGCCGTGAAAATAGCAAAAATCATATACCTGCCAAACAACAGCATGAATGCACAAACATTTGCGTTTGCTTTTGGTTTGCTCAAATAGAGCCCAACTACTTAAACAATCTGTACATACTAAGTCAATACTAAGCCTATGTCATATTAACATACAAAGTCAACTGCGAGTAAGAGTGGATAATAACCATTCATTATTTTGGTTTCTATTTGAGAATGTAGTAAATCTGCTATGCTTTATAAAGGGCCCTTTTCTATCATACAGTAGGTAAACGCTTCACTTATCTTTATGTAGGTAAGGGAAACAAAATGTGACAGTATTGGTCATACCATGTACCACAACCTGCAGGCGAACAGATAAATACCCCTTTCTGGTGCAGCTTCATGGTGAGATCCCAGTCAAAGCAGCCCATCCTGGAGTCATAACGGGTGCCCAGGTGCTGCCGGACACGGCCGTCCCAGGCCTTGGCAATCGATACGGGGGCAGAACGTGCAGATAAGGGGGGGTGGATCCACTGCTTGAATATCTTGTCCAACTCATCGTGCTCCTTGAACTGTTCAAGATTAAACATAAAAAAATCCTGGGTTTATGAATTATTTGATAATTAAAGGATTGAGAACATTAGGAGAATACCCGGCCTGCCCCCAAAGTTAATGTGGTGGTAGAGGACATCATTTAAGATCCTTCATTTCCATTCATACTTTTAAGAATGAAAATACAAACTGTGACAGACAAGTAGACAGAAATAGAGGACGATTCTCACTCTAAGGTGAGTGGTGTCCAGGCAGGGATGTGCAGGTGTTTCCAGTGTCTCGGTGACTAGGAGAGACAGTTGTGAGGCCACATGTCTCAACATCTCCTCTGTCTGACTGCGGACCTCACTGTTACCAAACACCTCCAGGAAAACTTCGGTCTTTTCTGAGAATACAGAAAGGGCATACCACGCAAGTTCAACTGTTAAAACGATAGGATTCAGGCCCACTTACTACGAGGTTACCATGTATTGCAACGGGCAAGTGAGTAATGTACTATTTGCATCATGTTAGTGAATACAAGTGAATTAGATATTTTATTTGCATGTTTCTATTGCAATATACACATGGGTAAAAAATTAAAGGAAATGCCAACATAAAGTCTCTCAGTAAGGTGTTGGGCCACAGTGTGCTCCCAGAACAACTTATGTGCCTTGGCATAGATTCTATGAGTCTCTGGAAATCTACTGGAGAAATGGAACACCATTCTAACAAAATATATTCCCTAAATTGGTCTTTTGATGATGGTTGTGGAGAGCACTGCCTAACATGTCAGTCCAAAATCTCCCATAAGTGTCCAATTGGGTTGAGAACGCTATAGCACATGATTCCCGAGCATCACAGTCATCAAATGTGCACTTTCGGTCACAATTTCCGACCCTATGTACTGATGTCTGTCCCACAGATCTAAATGCAGATGTAACTTTAGTCACATCTGCACATTTTCCCGTTGAAACACTAGCCGTTTGAGCTCCAGCCATCTGTGCCCCAAATAAGAACCCTCTTTCATAGACCCTTAGTTCCTTTCCTCTTGCCACCTTGATCCAAAATCGAGGTCAACTGGGCCTGCTCCTCATTTTCATCCACCCCACAGAGCATGATAGGATGTTAATTGCTTAATTGAATCATGCAGTACATCTGTATGGAGGCATTTGGATTTGTTATGTTCCTCCACTCAATTAGTCAGGTTTTTCCTTGAATCTGTCAGCTGTCTGTATAGGAACAGCATATGGATTATAGCATTAAGGACTGACCATGAAGTCCCAGGCTCTCTTGGGGTGTCAGTGCCAAGAAGAGGAGCAGCAGTTGCCTAGCCACCACCTCCATACTACTCTCTATCATCCATACCTAGAGGGAAACCAAAACAGGTGATCTTTTACAATTCACTGGATTACCATATTCAGAGCCACAGTTTGACAAAGGAGGACCTGAAAGACAGAGGTCCCTTGGCTTGGACACTCAAGAGGCACAAAGGCACCAGCATAGCACCATTACAGTGTTACTGTGCTACTAAAAGGGACAGCCATTTGTAACTCACGTGAAGGGTATCTGTGTTGCTCAGGCCGGCAATGGTCTTGAGTATGTGTCTTGAGTCGCCACTGCCCACCAGTAAAACATTTACCTCACCCTGCGGCTTCCCTGAGCCTGAGAGAGAAACAGGGAGAGCAAGAGAGAGATAATCCATTGGTAAACAGGAGATTAATAGTAAGCACTTGCTGTAAGGTTGTGGTGTATTTTGCATCCCTTACCCAATTTAGTCTGGTTAAAACTCACTCTGTCACTACTTTTTCTGTAGTAATGGAATACATTTTGTACTGTCCTGGTTAAATGAAAATATACACAGCTCCGGAAAAAATTAAGAGACCACTGCACCTTTTTCTTTCCTTTCTAAAAAAGTCGAAAAGCAAGGTTTTGAGTGAGGAACAGAAGGGTTAAAATTAAGAGACCACTGCAAATTGAACGCATCTGTTCCTCACTCAAAACCTTCCTTTTCAACTTTTTTAGAAGGGAAAGAAAAAGGTGCAGTGGTCTCTTAAATTTTTCCGGAGCTGTATATAACAAACCCTTTTCATTCCTTAGGGGACAAATGGTAATAATGAGGATAATGCATTTAATCTAATACCTAGAACATATATTTCGTTCCAAATATCCGTATATTTAGAACTGATCAGTCACGTGATTCTCACCGGTGCACAGGAGGTCACGCGCAGGACTGAAGCCCCACCAGGTCACACAGCCCGCGCCCTCTAAAGTTCGTCCAATGCTCATGCTGTAAGGTTAGTTACATTGTTTAATTCCACTAGGTAAGCGACTTTACAGTAGTCTTTTTCCACATGGAAAAACTCATGCTATAACTCATGCTATAAACTCCACAGGCTCATTTAGCTATATTATTATCTTAATTCAACGAAGCTTATTCAAAATGCCCGCTGACTGTTGACAAGGCAGAGCAACCTTTATACCCAGCTAGTTAACTAATGTACGCTAGTACAAGACGCTACTGCTGTATTCTACAATAAAGAATGTCTGTGTTGTTTGACGAGCAATATTGTATTTAGCAACCACATATAATTTTTTTGTGGAAAGGAAAAACAAGTCAAATACATGTAATTATTTATTGCTTCTGAAATGTGCCACATGCTTTGGATTAACTCACCTTTCGTTTCAAGACGCTCTCAAGCTAGGTTTCTTTGGGGTGTGGTTTGTAATGTGTTGCTAAGCAACACAATCTCAGGGTTTGAAGATTTGCGCCCTCTGTGTCCCCACTGTGTAAGTGCGCGTGATGGAAATCTCATCATGTAATTTCTTAACATTTTAGCTATCTGTTAGGTGTAATTTGGTCAATCGTTTTTTTAAATTGGTCAATAAAGTCGGACAACATGATCATTGAGGGAAAAAAATAATTTCTCGGGAAATTTATTTTCTTAAACGGAAGTCAGTGAACACTTTTTCTGTTAAATATTATTATTATTTTGCACATTGACATAGAACCTCACACTTTTTTTACTAACATGAATGATTGAGGTATCATATCAACCACAAGCAAGAATAATGCAACAATGATTCTATAACCACTGCCACTAGTACATGTTTTTACATATGTGCAGTTCACAAATCAAAAGTAGTCTTTATGAAATGCAAGCTTGTTAATCAGTCAAAAACAAATTCAATTCCTTTCTCTGACTGCCTGTAGCATAGAAAGCTTTAGAACAATGTTGTTTTATAAAACAACTGAATAACTATACATAATTAACAATGTATACTACCATTCAAAAGTATGGGGTCACTTAGAAATGCCCTTGTTTTCCATGAAAACATATATGAATTCAGTTCGAATAGGAAATATAGCAAAATGAATAGGAAATATAGTCATTGATGAGGTTAGAAATAATAATTGTGTCCTTCAAACTTTGCTTTTGTCAAATAATCCTCCATTTGCAGCAATTACAGCCTTGCAGACCTTTGGCATTCTAGTTGTGAATTTATGAAGATAATGTGAAGCAATTTCACCACATGCTTTCTTCCTGTTAAACCACAGATGGCATCAAGCACTCCTCCAGCATGTTTTCATTTGGGTTGCATCTGACGAATGTTCTTCTTTGTGATCTGAACATGTAAATCGTAGGTTTGTCTGTAACTTTTTTCCAATTTTCCTCTGTCCAGTCTCCGTGTTCTTTTGCCCATTTTAATCATTTATTTTTATTGGCCAGTCTGAGATATGGCTTTTTTTGCAAATCTGCCTAGAAGGCCAGCATCCCAGAGTTGCCTCTTAACTGTTGACATTGAGACTATTTTTTGTGGTGCTATTTAATGAAGCTGCCAGTCGACCTGTAAGGGATCTGTTTCTCAAACTAGACACTCTAATGTATTTGTCCTCTTGCTCAGTTGTGCATCGGGGCCTCCCACTCCTCTTTCTATTCTGGTTAGAGCCAGTTTGCGCTGTTCTCTGAAGGGAGTAGTACACAGCTTTGTACTAGATCTTCAGTTTCTTGGCAATTTCTCGCATGGAATAGCCTTAATTTCTCTGAACAAATATAGACTGACAAGTTTCAGAAGAAAGTTATTTGTTTCTGGCTATTGTGATCCTGTAATCAAACCCACAATTGCTGATGCTCCAGATACTCAACTAGTCTAAAGAAGGCCAGTTTTCAACTGTGCAAACATAATTGCCTAATTCAATTAGCCTTTTAAAATTATAAACCTGGATTAGCAAAGAATGTGCCATTGGAACAAAGGAGTGATGGTTGCTGATAATGGGCCTCTATATTCCTGTGTAAATATTCAATTAAAAATCTGTTTCCAGCTGCTTCCAATAACCATTTACAAAAACAAGGAAAATTTCTAAGTGACCCCAAACTGTTGAACGGTACTGTATATTATGAATATAATTACATAGAACATTAACACAAGTTTAGGAAATGTTTAAAATATCAAATGAAATCAGACACACGAACAGAAATGCTCATACATGCATGTATGCACGCTGTGATAATGCACACACACACACTAACAAGCTCACACACACCAAAAACAATGAAAAAAGATGACATAATATCATCGACATAAAAAAAACATCAAAGAGACGAAACAAGAGATCGTAACAACACTCCAAGACATATCAAAACATGGTTTTGCTTGTGGAAAAAAGTAATGATCCAAGGATGCTAAGGGCAATTTAACGAGGTGGGACTTTGAGAGCTGCATCCACCTCTTCCTCTGGACAGAGGACATGCCACTGTGCCACTGGACGTCTGGGATTGGCCAACATTTCTGACCAATGTTTGAGACCAACTCCTGTGGCACCGTAACCCATGAAGGTCTTTCCAATTGCATCGTTGCTCCCAAGTTTGTCATAATCATACACTGTTATGACGACCTGCACTTTCTGATTAAGAAACACAGAAACACAGAAAATATATTTAAACACTTTAATAAGCCACTGTACTTTCGTAATGCTGGTGGTGTACTTTGCAACTACATGTACATTTATAAAGCAAAAATGCAATACCTGGATCATCTCAAAGGGAATATCAAAGCTGAAGCTCTCATTGAAGTAAGGGTTGAGCGTGTTCTTCTTGACAGTTGTCTTTTTCTTCTTGATTCGTTTCCCATTGTGCTGCAGAACAATCTTGACAAACGGATCTGAGGGAAGGATGAAGAAGGGCGTAAGCAAAGTAGTCACTATTGTTTAGTTAACTTGGATCAGACTGAAAACATGGCTGATGCTAGAAGCCTCACACCTTTAGAGGAAGGAAGGGAAAAGATACCTACATTTTGAGATTTTAAATTACCTGATAAGCCACCAACATCCATTTTCTTCAGGTTCTTAGCCTCCATTATGTTGACAGTGAGTTTCCCAGCCGTGGGTACGTAGCGCAAAGAGATGCAGACATCACCCAGTTTTTCTGCCTGACACAATTCACAACAATACAGTGTTAAACTAACTACCACTATGCTTACATGCGCAAAGGATTTACTTGACAGATGAGTACATCATACCTCTTCCTTTTCACTGCTCTCTAGGTCCCTCCAACACTGCATGGGTTGTCCCAGATCTACACTGTTCATGGGAATCTTTATCTCCCCAATTACATCATGCTTGGAGAAACGGTCAAAGTCAAAGACCTGCAATACCAGGATCTTCCCTCCCAACTCTGTGTACGGGATCTTGGAGGAGAGGCAGGAGCAATAGTCACAAGTGCATATTTGGTAGACGCACTTTGACAGAGACATTTATGCCCTAATATTATTTACAAATCCAGACAAGCAAAACAAACAAAAACATGTATTGACAGGAGACAAGTAAAAATGCATTGTTAAGTCTGCATTTTTTAAAAATGTTTAGGGATACCTTGACAGACTTCAATCAGAGAACGAGACAAACTATGAAGGGAAGCACGGATGTGGGCTGGACTTCTGCCCACATGAATTCAGAGACCAACAAGTGAAACATCATCAAAAACCTGGAACACAAGCTGCTACTGAGACACAGAGACAGAAAGAAATAGGCACATAAGACAAACAAACAAAGCCACAAGGTTTGACACAACGTAAACCTTGAAGATGAAGGTCTCGTTGAAAACTGGGCACAGGTTCTTGCGCTGGACTTTAGTTTCGTACTTCTTCTTTTTGTCTGGGAGCAGATATACTTTGACATATGGGTCTGAGGTACCCCCCATGTCCATGGCAGCCAGATCTTGAGCTTGTAGAATACCCACTATAAGCTTTGGCGAGAAAAGACCAAAAATAGGAGTCAAGATGATCAGGTGAAGAAAAAGTCACTCAGAGCTTCAAATAATTTCTCCCCAAAATCCTTATTTTCAGATATGGTTGATATTAATGTCACACACTTTGTAACATGTTAAAACTCACACCAAATAGACAAAAAGATAATTGAAAGAAACATTAAATCCAGGTTAAAATCCAAGTCATGTGATATGATTCTGCACAAAAACAGGCCCCTAAAGGGAAATTTTACTGCTGCTCTATGTACCTACTGTATATGTGTCAATTACTATGGTTTTAACATATCATGTGTGCCATCACAGTTGTAAATCCTATTTATGTAGTAGTATGGCCTGAAAATTTAAATATTTTGCTTTGACTCAACATGGCACGTCAATTGCCAAGCACTGGTCATGCTTTCTCTATGATAAACTCTCAATTCAATAAATGAGCCCACTCACTTCTATGGAAGGTTTTAATTATTCCTCAATATTTAGTTTATTAAAAGATGATTGTACCTACAGTGCCCTGTAATTATTGGGACAGCAAGTTATTTTGTATTTTGGCTACAGTCTTTTGGCTATACTCAACAGTTTAGACTTGAAATCAAACAATTACTATGTTGTTAGGAGTGTTTCTGCATTTCACTTGTAGATATGGTCCATCTACATTTCCTTGTTGTAAGCAAAACACAATATCCAAAATTCATAGCGATGTCCAGCTCTTGCAATGAGTAATCATCAAACAGCCATAGTTTTGCAATCTCGAAAAGACTAGCTAGCTATTGATCTCGAAAGAATCTGTAAAATCCAGTACTACCCCTGTTATGTTTTTTTTTTGAGTGTGGGAACACGGCCCCCGTCAAGCTAAAGCAAGAAAATATTTGTCAATCTGCCTATCCTGCAGTGTTGTGGCTAATAGAAATATTGTTGAGACAAATCTATAGAAGGGTCTATTGAACACGGACAACCATATGTAACCACCACTAGTGTGAGAAATCAGAAAAAACACAAAGGTCACGATAATTGTTACAAAACATGACTTTTCAGTTTTAGATCCGACAGCAGGCTCAATCAACCAATGGCATCATAATTTGAATTTTTCAGGCATACATTTTTGAAAATACTGCTCTTTCGACAAGATATTATACCATACAAGAAAATGGCTTACCTGTGCGTCTGTGAAGTTGTAATCTAAGGAGAACTCCAGTTTTCCCAGCTTCTCTTTTTCCTCTCCTTCCCCTTCTTTCTTATCCCCCTCTTCCTGCACAGAGACATATTTTGTGTTTTTGGGTGGTATTGTCTGACACTGTCTGCATTTGCCGTGTTCATAGGAGATTTGTTCATTTCATCTTGTCATATAAACTGTCAGTGTGTCCATTTTACCTTATCTCCACCCTCCCCTCCACCTTCGTCGTCTGCCTTCTTCCGACGGCCAGCCTTCCTCTCCCTCACTTTCTTTGGTTTTTTCTTTTTTGCACAGCATTTTTTGAAGAAGCAGAAGGTGCAGCATCCCACTAACACCAGCACCAGAACAACGATGGCCCCAACTGCCCACATCGGGACTACAGAAGAAAGAGTTAACAACCCAATTAGCCACTACAGACATACTACAGACATAATGATAAACTATACAAAGATACTTAAAGCAAGTATTTAGGGATACAAAATATACAGCTCCGGAAAAAATTAAGAGACCACTTTTTTCCGGAGCTGTATATGGACCACTTAGAAACCCAGAATAAAACCATGGCAAGTCTGTTCTGGCATGCTGGCGTGCTAGATCTGAAATGGTGCATCTCAGAGGCATAAATGACTGAAAAACAAATCTGAAAGGCCCAGGCATAGTCAAAAATGTTCTATCCCTATTTTTCCTGATATTTCCCTACTTTCAAGTCGAAATCACTTTATAAACTGGAAACTATGTTTTGTATTCTGTTTTCTCCCCAATATTGTGATATCCAATTTGTGGTCCGGAGACAGTTGATGTCAAGATGACGAGGCACAACTGATGCCGTGTTGGTTCTTATCATGATGCATGCTCGACTAGGAGGTTGAGACACACATTCTCCGAACTTCTACCTCAGTTGAGCTCACAGACACCCAAGCTACTGGATGAAGTTGCTAGAGCATGATGAGGCAAGGCAGCAATATTTGATTACTAACCCCCAAACCTGGACGGTGCTAGCCAGTTGTACCGTTGGACTGCTGCGATAATCCGCAAGCAGGATTCAAATGCTGGAATGACATAATGTAACAGTAATTCTTTTAGTAAACTAAATTAATTTTGTTGGAGGCTAGTAATTCTTGTTTAATTCTTGTTTAATATGTAATTTATACCGCTTGTGCTAGTAAGTTACAGGCTCCTATAGGGTTTTCCATTCAATTTTGAAAATAGAATCAGACATTCTGCTTCTATGCACTCAATAAAATAAGAAAATGTACATGGGGATTCAAAATGATCTTACCCATTTGAGTAAATCTTGTGAGAAAAGAGGAATGTTATATACCTTTTCACACCCACTTAACATTAAAATGGTGAATTTTATTGAAAAAATACTGTGTTCCGTAGTTATGACATCTGTAATAGCTTATATGTGTGTGCGCATTACATTCATGTTCTATTTTGATCACCTACAGTCCTCTAACTCAGTCCCTTGGCACAGAAAATCCATGAGTATTAAATTGATGCATCAGGATCCAAGCTGATTTCAACCTTCCACAATAGCTTCAGAGATTACTTAAAACTGTATACAAATATATAAAAACAGCATCTGTGTAGTCCTTATAAAGTGTTGTCCTTATGAGTTGCCCAATTGCTTTTACATGCCAAGAACTACTTACGTGGCACGTGGCCAATCTCATTCACGAACTTGTTCTTCATGTGTTCATAGTTGTGGTGGCCGGGGTGGTGTGCTGGAGAGACATGAGGAGTTGGCTCCACTGCTGATTCGGCCTCTTTCTCATGTTCATGTTGATGTTCATGCTCATGTTCATGTTCTGCCGGCTCCACGGCTCGCCGGGCCCGGAACTTCACACTGGCCACCCTCATCTCAATTTAAAAATAACAGTAACAGGGCAAGGAAAGATTGGGTTAGTTTTCCCCAAACACGTTAAAAAACGGTTGCTTGTCATAAGCAAACAAATAATTCTGTTTGAAAAAGAACACCTTTATTCTCTGCATTGTGTCTTATTTGTGTCTTTGTATGTATTTTAACATTCATCCCTTTTGTTGCTGTTCTTCAACTCCTTCATACAGCACCAGATGACACTAAGCCAGATGCTCAACATGGCTGACCCTAATCCCTCTGTTACTGTCTTTCTCTGATCCCTCCCCTCCCCATGTTTTCCCCTCTCATTCTCTCCATGCTTCCTTCTCTCTTTTTTCCCCTGTCCATCTCTTGCTCTCTGCTGACACGTAACTGGATTACTACAATATTAATCTGAAATCCCAGACCCCTGAGGCTTAAGTATCAGGTGGTTCAGCCCATTGGAGTCCCCGCCCACCAAAGCCCCTCTCCCAGCACCCCCGACCCACTCTCGTCATATCTGATGCTGGTTTCAGAAGTATCTATGGTAATTTCCAGTGGAATGAACTAGGATAATGTCCAGTGGAATGAACTTAATCAAAATGTGGAGTTCATGAAGAGCATTACATAACATTTCCTTGTCTTGTTCTTCCTCTTGCTTTTCATGTTTATTATCAGCCCATCTTTAAAATGCCATGCATGCCTCTAGCTAGAACTTCCCATGTACATTCTAGTAGACATTTGAGGAATATTAATATTCCATAACAAACAAACAATAAAGAATAGAAATCTGTCGATAACTCCCCTGATTAATCTCTTTTAGTGACAGTCTATCGCTTACAAATGCAACTTTTAACAGTGTTTTTCAGTTTGAATGTCCAGCACTTTCAATTCCACAATATATAGCAGACTGATATCACGAAAGTGTAGGAGGTTTTGCTCATGATTGTGCATTTAAAAAAAAAAAAAAATCTATGTAGCATCTTCATAAACCATTTCATTATTCTGAAAATATTACTCACAAATGTTTGTGAACAAAGATTATTTAAGTTAGTGCACTTATTTTATTGTTACATGAACAATAAGAGTTAAGATAATTCAGATTGAAATAGTGGAAGAGCATTGGACTTACCTGGTAATATTTTCCTCTGTGGCTTTTCTAACAACAATTTAAAATAAACCACTTTTGAGTCAAAAGCTTTCCGGCCCTTGGGAATCCTCACACATTCATCGTTCCTTTCGGAATCATCTATAGTCCAATGACTATGATGCCTTTCTGTCTGCCTCCCCATCCCTTCTAAGCTAAAGCGTGTTCAAATCACTAAAGCGGTGCTGGACGTTAATCTCTCTCCCCCACCCTGCTCTCTAAAGGAGAATGTCAGCAACACATATGTTGCTGTATTAGATTGAAATAACATGAGAGCAATAGTGATAGCCTTTTATTTAACTTTCATGACTTTGAAGTGAGATTGAAAACGTTGATCAGTTTGTTTTTCACACCATCAGAACTGAATAGTGACAGTTCAATCATTAGATTGAAGTGGTTGAATGCTGGTTTGGTTTATTAAAGCACACATTTAAGTGCATCCCCTCTAATCCCAAAGGCCCTATTTTTCTGAATTTATCAGTCTGGATTTATGCTCTATCGGACAGGATTTAATGTATAGAAACAAAATGAATAGAAAAGAATCCCCATTCAAGTAAATGCTCTGTCCATTCTATTCATTCCATTTTGAATCCTATCCAATAGGCGAAATCCAGATAATTTTTGTTTTTATCAGGGCCCAGGAAATAACCATTGTCTTGGTCAATCATCTGTCAGGGGACTACTTTCAGAATGGATAATCCATGCTATTCATCCCTTGGTTTACCAATTTACATTAGAGAATACTTATTTCAAGGAATCGAACTACGAGTGATACTTTCAAGACGTGATGTGGTCATGTTAAGGATTCAAGGATTCAAAGGGTTTATTTGTCATTTGCAATAACAAGTTATGGCAATGAAATGCTTGGTTTTCCTACTCCCGACAGTGCAGATAAAGTTAAAAAGAAAGAGTAATCATAATTAAAAAATAAAGGAGAAACAATCAATCAGTAATAACACTAAACAAAAACACGAATCAATAATAATAATAACTATACAACTGTAGTGCAATGTAAAATTGACAGGTGTGCATGATATAACCTGTCACAATGTAAAAGTGACAGGTGTAGCCTGTTTTTTTTGGACTGAATGCTCCTGTACCTTCTGACTGACGGCATCTTGGTTAACAGTCCATGGCATGGGTGGCTGGGATCTGTAATGATTAATTTGCTCCTCCTCCTACACCTCTCTGTGTAGAGATCCTGCAGGGATGGCAGGTCAGACCTTGTGATGCGCTCTGCTGTTTTAATCACCCTCTGAAGTGCTTTGCGGTCAAGGGCAGTGCAGCTGCCATACCAGGCGGTGACACAGCCAGTCAGGATACTCTCAACAGTGCATCTGTAGAAGTTGGTGAGTATCCTGGAATCCATGCCAAATCTCCTTAATCGGCAGAGGAAGAAGAGACGTTTCCTGGCCTCCTTCACCACGACGTTAGAGTGATGAGACCAGGTCAAGTCATCGCTGATGTTGACCCCGAGGAACCGGATGTTGCGAACCCTCTCTACTGCAGACCCACTGATGTGTATGGGGGCGTGCTCTCTCTGACGCCTCTTCCTGTGATCAACAATCATCTCCTTCGTTTTGCTGATATTGAGCTGGAGGTTGTTTTCCTGACACCACAAAGTCAATGACCTTACTTTGTCTCTATAGGCTGACTCGTCGTCATCAGAGATCAGGCCTATGATGGTGGTGTCGTCAGCAAACTTAACGATGGTGTTGGAGATGTGAGTTGCCAGGCCGTCGTGGGTGAAGAGAGAGTACAGGAGCGGGCTCAGCACACAGCCCTGGGGGGGAACCAGTACTGAGAGTTAGTGAGGAGGAGGTGGTGTTGCCCATCCGCACCACCTGGGGTCTGCCCGTCAGGAAGTTCAGGATCCATCTGCACATCCCTGAGCTTAACTGCCAGCTTGTGGAGCACAATGGTGTTGAATACTGAGCTATAGTCAATGAACAGCATTCTCACGTGTGTTCCTTTTGTCCAGATCAGAGAGTGCAAAGTGGAGGGTCAGAGCGATGGCGTCCTCTGTGGATCTGTTTTGTCGGTAGGCAAACTGTAGCGGGTCAAGTGTTGCAGGCATAGAGTCTGTGTAGTATGTGTTTTAACTAGCCACTCAAAGCACTTCAAGATGATAGGTGTAAGTGCTACAGTGCGGTAGTCATTCATGCAGAGGACTTTCTGCTTTTTTGGCACAGGAACAATGATGGACTTTTTGAAGCAGGTGGGGACCACTGACTGACGTAGCGATAGGTTGAAGGTATCAGTGAAGACATCAGCCAGTTGGTCAGCACAGACCTTGAGAACACGGCTCGAGATGTTGTCTGATCCAGGAGCCTTGCGGGTGTTAATCCTTTTTAGGGCTTTACAGACATCTGACCTGGTCATTTGTAAAGGGCAGCCGCCCTGGTCCATTTGAGTATCCATACCAGGGATGATGTTCTCAAAGCGAGCTTAGAGAGAGTCCAGTTCCTCTGGGAGAGAAGCTGGCACTTTCCCCACACTACCTGTATTGCCTTTAGTCAGTGATGGTTCTCAGTATTAGAGCCCAGAGGGGTATACTACGAAGCGAGGTAACTGTCTTATCAAGGTAACTTCAGGAGTAACTTGACGTTGGGTGTAACTTCCCGACTAACCCGTACTATGAAAGGTGAATATGTTTTACCCGGGGTATGATGCCATGGCAATTTACGCTGCATCTCTAAACTGCTCCGAGCAGGTTATCTCGATGTTACCCAACGTAAGCGCCGCCCTTCCGCCCACAAAAAGACCCGCACATTTGGAACACCCAATCGACATTGCCGCACGGATTGTGAGAGGCTCACTCCGCAGGGCAAGGGTGTTTAAAGACCGTGTAACTCCTTTAGTTTACCCCGATGGTGTTTTCTAATAAAGATATTGATTCTCATCTGAGGGAATTCGGTATCTTTGCCGGCTTCTAGGGCCAGACGTCTCCAATGCCACTCGCCGGAGAAATGCGCTCATGTTCAGCAGTGTGTCGTGTTTTGCGATATTTTGCCAGTGGACATTTCATGTATTCCATCGGTGATGCTGAACATCTGAGCAAGAATACTGTAAGCTATGCCGTGCTGTTGGCAAGGTGGTAGCTGTCACTGAACTGCTTGATGCATTTGTTGTGTTCCCTGGCCATTTAAGCGTTCTTAAGATCAAGTATGCTTTTTATGCGATCGCAAGTAATTAGCAAAAAATACTTGGTCTATTTTTCATATGCAATATATTGGGCCTAGGCTATATACAGAATATTTTTTTCTATAGGAATCCCGAAAGTGATTGGTGCGATTGACCGTACACATATCCCCCTTAGAGCGCCCCTGGGAGAACATGAGGGGGGTTATGTGAATAGGAAGTCATTTCACAGCATTAATGTTCAGGTATTTGATCATTAAATTCATACAGGTAGCCCTGCAACCTAGGTGTTCTATGGAGTAGATCTTAAATAATTAACAGTGAGTAATGGGTAAATTTCAGAGATGTAGCCCATGTGTAGGCCATAACTGAATTATCTTAATTGTTTTCACATGTTTAGATAGACTATTTTACTTGTCCTTACATCTCAATCATACTACAAATAAGAGTCTGTAAGCTAAAATAGAGAACATAGGACAAGAACACTGCTCTCACGAATTTACTGTCATCAGTACACTGCCAACAAGCCTTCCTGGCTTTGTTGGCCGCCACGGTGTTAGACTTAGCCGTTAACCTTTCTTTAAACTCCTCATAAACTTTCTATATAAACGAGCATACTTCCAGGAAAGAAGACAGAGCATGAGTCATTGTGCAAAAATTCAGCTTGCGTTGCCGTTGCCCTTTAAGGCGAACGCGCACAAACTCCAGTAAGTTAACACCGAGTCAACTAACAAACATTTTGAACACCGTCGTAGTACCGTTTAACACCACTTTAGGCAATCAGAGTTTGTCAACCCTGACTTTCCTTGATAACCCCGAGTTAAATCTTAGTAGGTTGAACATCCTTCGTATTACACCTCTCTGGTAGAGAGATTCTATTTTGTCTCTGTATTGACTTTTTGCTGTTTTTATTGCCTTCCTGAGATCATACCGGGATTTCTTATACAGGTGCTGGTCATATAATTAGAATATCATCAAAAAGTTGATTTATTTCAGTAATTCCATTCAAAAAGTGAAACTTGGATATTATATTCATTCATTACACACAGACTGATATATTTCAAATGTTTATTTCATTTAATTGTGGTGATTAAAACTGACAACTAATGAAAATCCCAAATTCAGTATCTCCGAAAATTAGAATATTACTTAAGACCAATACAAAAAAAGGATTTTTAGAAATGTTGGCCAACTGAAAAGTATGAACATGAAAAGTATGAGCATGTACAGCACTCAATACTTAGTTGGGGCTCCTTTTGCCTGAATTACTGCCGCAATGCGGCGTGGCATGTAGTCGATCAGTCTGTGGCACTGCTCAGGTGTTATGAGAGCCCAGGTTGCTCTGATAGTGGCCTTCAGCTCTTCTGCATTGTTGGGTCTGGCGTATCACATCTTCCTCTTCACAATACCCCATAGATTTTCTATAGGGTTAAGGTCAGGCGAGTTTGCTGGCCAATTAAGAACAGGGATACCATGGTCCTTAAACCAGGT
>JACXGI010004337.1:0-54561 GCA_016801175.1 Esox masquinongy
ACACCATCCCCACTGTCAAACATGGTGGTGGCAGCATCATGGTTTGGGCCTGCTTTTCTTCAGCAGGGACAGAGAAGATGGTTAAAATTGATGGGAAGATGGATGGAGCCAAATACAGGACCATTCTGGAAGAAAACCTGATGGAGTCTGCAAAAGACCTGAGACTGGGACGGAGATTTGTCTTCCAACAAGACAATGACGTTTTCCAGACCACATCTAGGTAAAGGCCAAAACTACTGGAACAATATGCTCTGGACAGATGGGGCAAAGATTGAGTTGTTTGGCTGAATTGCAAGGCACCATGTTTAAGTGAAAACCAAACACTGCCTTTGAACAGAAGAACCTCATACTAAATGTAAAGCATGCAGGCAGTGGCATTATGGTTTGGTGCTATTTTGCTACGTCAGAGCCTGGACAGTAAACCATGAATTCCATATTGTACAAGAGTTCTTGAGGAGAATGTGAGGGCAAAAAGTTGAAAATGAACCGAACATGGATGGTGCAACAGGACAATAACCCAAAACACACAAGCAAAGCTACAACAGAATGGCTCAAAAACAAGAAATGGATAATAGAATTGCTGAGTTCAAGCCTAAATCTCAATCCTATCAAAATGCAGTGGATGGACTTGAAGCATGCCGCAACCCTCGAACATGACAAAGTTGAAACATTGCTGTAAAGAAGAGTGGGCAAAAATTCCTCCCAATCGATATCAGAGACTGACAGACTGTTACCAAAAAATGCTACATTAAGTTTTTTCTACCAAAGGGCACTGTTATATTTATAGAATCTAGGGATGACTTATTTTTTCTGCACTATGAAAATGCATTTCTGTAAGCCACATCAACCATGAAGTCCAAGGAGACTCTGTATACTGTACCTACGAGATATGAATTCTGTCATGGCACAGATCTGGGGAAGGTTATAAAAACATTGTTATAGCCTTGAAAGTTCCCAGGAGCACAGTGGGCTCCATCATTTTAAAATGGAATAAGTTTGGAATCACCAATACTCAAGAACTGGCTGTCCAGCCAAACTAAGAAAGCAGGCAAGAAGGATGAATGGAGCAAAATACAAAGAGGTCACTCAATGCACAGGACCTCAGACTGAAGTAAATATTAATCTTTTGGCACAACAACGACCCAAAGAACACAAACAAGACAACGCTGGAGTGGCTTTGAGATCATTCTGAATGTCCTTGAATTGCCCAACCAAACCCTTTTGAACATCTGTGGGTAGATCTGAAGATCCCAGTTCACTGACACTCCCCATCCAATCTGACAGAGCTTGGGAGGATCTACAAGAAAGAATGGGAAAAACTATGCAAATCCAGGTGTGTAAAGCTGTAGAGGGACATCCAAAAATACTGAAAGCAGTGATCTCTGCCAAAGGCACATCTGTAAGGTACTGCATAAAGGGTCTGAATACTTATACATGAGATACGTAAGTTTTATATTTTCAATAAATTGGCACAAACTTCAAAAAATACATTTTTGCTTTGTCATTATGGTGTATTGTGTAGATTGATGGCAAAAAATATATATTATAATTTAAGTTTATAACACAATGTTGAAAAAGTGAAGGAGTCTGAATACACACATGTTACAATGTACAATTTCGCACCCAACTAAGAAATGTATAATAGTTTTGAGAAAATACAACAACAAATATTATAATTAATTGTACCGATCAAAACATCTTATTATAAACTTGATGTATTATTACATGCAAATACTGTTTCACCGGTAAATAATACAAAATAAAAAGAACAGCAAGTTAAAATTCATCCTTTTAAAAAATTACATGTTTTTTCTTTTAACATGATTCAAATATTCAAGGAAATATTTAAAATGTAGGTACACTAACCAGGCATTTGCACAATGAATAACAGCTTTCTAAGTCGTTTTTAATCAGTTATATCGTTTGTAGTGTTGTGTCCCGACTTATTCATGCCCTGGTCTGTTCTATTTCATTTGATATTTTGTGTTGCCGTTATGCAAATGGCTAAGAGCTGTTTTTAGGCACAATGCATTGCGGAGTACCTGGATACAGCACTTAGTTGTGGTTTATTGGCAATACACCACAAACCTCTAATATGTCTTATTGCTGTTATAAACTAAAATATAAAAAAAAACGTATTTGATGTTATAAGGTACGGTCTCATACCGTGGCTTTCACCCAGCATTCAGGATTCAAACCACATGGTTTATAATATTTTATTATTGCATACATGGGATTTGTGCCCATAAAATATTTGGCAGAATGTCTGATCGCTTACCCATTCTGTCACACCCCAAATGAAGGATAGTTGCTGTTATTACTGGTGTAACCCAATTAGACTGTATGAAAATGCCACATATACAATAATGACTCAGTTGGGTTCAAGCCCTTGGATAATTCGGTTGTGCCATGCAGCCAAACCATATCTATGCCGATTGAGAATACAAAAAACAAATCCTCAGATTAAATTTATAATCGTTTGACTAGTTGATTACCCGATGGCTTTGGTGACCAAAGTAAAGATTGTCAGAAATAGACGGCTATAATTGCTTTTTCGAGGAAGTGCGCCCTCAGAAGTAATGGAAACGGTCAATAACCGGTCAAATCAACCGAATCGTGGTTGGTAAGAGAGTAAGCACAGTAAATGCCCCCATCGTTTGCCACAGCCCTGCCATGCGAACACACTCTGCGCCCCGCGCGACGCACGTAGGCAACTGTTTCACTCCTGTTTGCCCGCTATTGAGCTATTTAAGTTTACTTTTGAAATTTGATTTTGTGTACTTTTTAATATTATTACTATTGTATGATAGTTATTGTTGTTTTTATTCATATTATCAACCACATGTTTCATTGTGTTATCATACTATACAACCATGCCGCCAGGCGTGGCTTCTCTCGAGGACATATTTTTGTGAGTCGATTTCGCGAGGCAAACGCGGTTCTTTGTTCACGCCTGGCAAGCAATGCTGCAAGAGGTCTGCTTGCGGGAAATATGTAAGGGATTTTTTTAAGAACCCTGCTGCACAGGGTCTGCAACGCCTGTCTGACAACTCCCTTTCTCCTCTCCTCGCAGACCCCCTCCTACATAACAACAGCCCCCATGCGCAACGCGCCCGAGACAACAACACGGTGACCTGCCGCAACCCACGACGAGTGGGGTGGGCGGACCACCGAAATATGTCGGTTAACTGCTTCGTCCTCAAATGACAGAATAACCCAATTCCAACAACAATGAAGTCGTTCCTATTTAACAAATAAACTCGTTAATGTATTCTCAATAGGCTACTTGCTGATCGTCCCAAAATTCCATTAGATAATAGATATTGGCAATAAACACAATTGCCTACTCCGCTACTTAAGTATCCATAAACCTGCATCCAGGCAAACGTATTATGGTGGAATTATTATAGTCCAAGCATCCTTCTGTAAGTAGCCTAACCCTACAGGCTAAGACTGTTGCAGTCTTGCATTGCAGGGATTGGGAATGAGTAGCCAGCTAGCTTAGATCAAACGCATGGCTGATATGGACAAAGGAAAGGTGGAGGGAATATTTTTCTTTTTTTCTATACGTGAGGAAAACGCGGGGGTTGGTTTGAGATGCCACAGGCTTGGGAACCTGAGACGGAATGGTATAACGGGAGGGCGGCTCGTTTTGTCTCAGTCAGCAAGGAGGGGACTGTGTACCAGACGGGGTGGAGCAACACATCGCCTAGCCCCTCTCCGCGCAGACGGCCTTGTGTCCCGTTTGCCTGGAGCTGGGAGAGTGAGGACGTTTGATTAAGCAAACCCGCGTTTCACTGAGCAATGAACGCAGTGATCTCAAATCGCTTATGTTGTTAACAAGTTAGCATATAACGAATTGTCTCCTTTTCATTAAATGTGTTCACGTCTTCTTATTAGTTTTAATTGGGAATGCATTATTACAAGCAATCACTTTATCTTGTGATTGTGAAAACAAAATCATAATTAGCCTACTACACGTGCTTTATCAATAGGCTACCTGACTTTTGTTTTGAGCAGACTTCCCACAGGCCGGAGCAGGGCACCTGCTTCAGTTTCTAAACCCAGAGGTGAGTCATTGCCAGACATCAGGTTATATATGTGAAGCAGACCAGGCAGGGGTTAGGGATTCACAATTTGGGAGAGGTGAAAATGTGTCCTTATTTATCTGCTTACTAAATGTAAAACCTAGATACGGGATGATAACTTAAGTAGCTTAAACTAGCATTATTAGAACACTGTAAAATGGTTTCATGATAGCATTTTAATACAAAATGTAAACTCGAAGACTTGCCAATGATATGAGGGACAGCATTTGCACAGATTTTACGTAACTTTGGGCCTGCGCTTACACCTAATTTTAGCTAACGCTGTTATGATAACTAACCTTGTGTACCATCTTTGCCGAAATGCAGGGAGGCAGCCCAGTTACAAAACAAAATCAATCACTTTTACAATACATGGTAACTTCTCCCATCCTGGCAACCCGAGACACATAATCCAATCCCCTCACTAGTATCGCGGACAGAAAGAGGGGGCCGGTCTATGGGAGGGACTAGCGCAAAGGGGGAATTGGAAGGAGGAGGGGGCGGGGAGGCGGCACGGGTGCTGTTTCTCCAGTCTCTTTCCCCTGTCTTTGTCTCACACTCTTTTGTTAGCCATGCCTAGCCTGCTGGTTCTAGCAGGGATCATGGAGAAAAATGGGGGCTACGGCGGGGATCTAGCCGGCTCCAGCTTCGGAAGCGAAGGTCTTCTAGTGCCTCCCGACGACGAAGAAGACGACTCCCGTGCCCTGAGAGTCGCGCTGGGCCAGCTGTCTCTACTGGGGCTTGGTGAAGGCGAGAACGGCGGCGGGGCTCCTGGAACGGGAGTACAGGATCGGAGTAACAATAACAATAACCATCACAACCACACCAATAATATTGGCGGAGGTGCCGGGGACACGGGGCTTTTACAAGGGAAGAGCAAGTTATGTGTCCTGTACGAAGGTTCAAGTGAGACGAAAGGACGAGGCTGCAACATAACAGAATGCGTCCCCGTGCCCAGCTCTGAACATGTGGCCGAAATAGTGGGGAGACAAGGTAACGATTGCGAGAAAATGTTCTTATTTAAAGTTATCTTGCTCTTCTGAGCTGTGTCTCGCTTTAGTTAATTGGGTGTGTTGAAAATGCTCTATAACTACTACCTTGTATTATTGATATAGAAATGGGAGTGGTATTCTTTTTGTTGTATTCCACCGAGACACAGGCTTCCAACTCTTTTGCTATTGTAACAAATATGTAAGTGAGCATACTGTAGCAGAAACCGCAACATTGTTACAACTAGCCTCGGTTCTATTGTCTGTCTAGTGAATTTCAAATGTGGGGAGACACAAAGCAGGACTGTAACCGTTACCTCATGGGCGCATTATTCTACATCCACGCCGTCAATGTCAGCTCACAGACGCACACTTCAGGCAGGCACAGCACTTGCTTCCTTTGTCGTCTGAACGCGCGAGACTGTTCAAAAAAACGCAACGTGCTACTGGTAACCGAGGAATGTAGTTTGACCTGAAATGTTTACAAATTATCTATTCTCTTTACTACAGATAGTTGGCTACTGCGAAGTTAATGGTTGCCGTTTTAAAGCTGTTGTATTCGGTTTCGTACATTTGAATTATGTTGCTTCTTTTTGTTATCCACTGCCCCGGAGAAACATTTTTTTACAATAGCAAATGTTTTTCTTTGTTATTATTTTTATTAAACGAGTTAAAAAGTTAATTGTCGGATATGAGAGGGATATATCTTTGCTATGAGTAGTTTTTGAAGACCTGACCATGAACCTGAATGACATCTGCTGTCAAACAAAGGTGTGAAAGTGAGAGGGGGTGAGGGAGGGGTACCTTATTAGGCAGTGTTACCAGTAGACACTCGGGATGATCCATAGAATCGTGGAAGCGTGACTCAGCGAGAAGTTGGACCTGTGTCTTTATTTGTTTCTTTGTTCCTGACATAGGATAAGAATAACATATCATTCCGAGTCCCTTTTTAAAACTAATTGTCCAAATTGTTTTTAGTCTACTCATAATGGTCATTGACCGTGTGAACTACTAATGCTCCAGACCGCATGTAATCTATCCTTCCCTTCAGAACCAGCTATGTGACCATTTATTTTGTTTTGATTCATACTACGTTTGTTTTTGTTGTGCCTTTTGTTGACTGGCTCTGTTGTGATGAGTCCAAGATACATAAAAAGGTTAAACGAGCAGAGATGAATGGTCAGTTGGCGAGGTCACAGGCACATGGACATCGAAAGGGAGTCACGCCCAGGCACCCATATGAAGGGCTTCCCATGAACCCCACTCAAATCAACCCCCCTGATACCACATGGTTGCCCAAGTCACTGAGAGAGATGATTTGGTATTGAGACACCAATTAAGCCAGCGAATCCTGATTCATGTTTTTTGGGTCCCAACAACATCCAGTGGGTCCAAGACAAGCAGAGACTGTTTGCTTTGACTCCATTTCTTCCATTAATGTGGTGATATGTTTTTTGTTGTGCCGTTAAGTGCCCTCATGTCCCTGTGCGTCTCCTGTTCGTTACACTGAAGTGTTAGCTTTGAATTTTAATGGGGTAACTGGAGACAGCCGGAGGGTGGATCCAGTGAGCACAAGTGCAGTAGAGGGCTTTGAGTTGACTGAGAAGTGCTGATTTGGGGGATTTGGGGATGAGCTCCTTTTGATTCAGGGCCTCGTTAGTTAGTTCACGTTCAACGCCCTTCTTCCCAGGGTCGACAACTGCCCGGTGAATCTGGCAAGTTAACGTCCTGTCGTGGAGAGGCCAATAGGATTGTTTTCTTTTTTGTCAAAGTCATTTGAATTGATTCCGGAGGATGCTATTGTGTCGCCTGGAGCTACATTATTATGACTGTAGGTCAGGGCTTTGCCATGCAGGGTCCACTAACAATGCACATAGTAGTGGAAAGCATGCTCTACCAATGACAAACATGGACTACAGTTGTGGAATGATCTAGAATTATCATGAAGGAAACTGTAAAGGTTCCGGGGGAGCACTTTATGCAATTCAAATCTTCTTTATCCTCCTCTGTCCAGTCACCCGTTCCTGGGAAGCCTATATTTGTCTCAAATAACAATTGAACTTCCTGCTGTTAACAAAGGATCACTAAACTTATACCGGTCTTAAGCTCGTTATTTTATTAAAAAACTTTTATTAAAAAGTTATTACAATTATACACATACTATCAGACATATTGTAAAGCTTGAGTATTCCTTGAAACACCTCATATATACAATCCACATCAATAATATAATTGTACTGTAAACATATGAGCCTTTTGAGCCTCAGTCAGTCATATGCCTCTGAAGTTTGTGCTGTATTAAGTGGAGCTATTTAGTAGCATTAGGGAGGCACATCCCCCTTTTTGAGAGGTGGGCAGGTGTTTGATCCACGCTGCTGAAGTCCCTGCACAATAAAAGCAGTTGGAAATTAGCCAGCTGGCTAAAACGGGCACTTTTACTGTAATGTTCATTAATTTGCATTGTATTGTCCCTGTAAAACTAGACTTGCTGAAGCAAATGAAGTGTATTTAGGCTACTGACATGATGGTGTGCTATGATCTGTAATACCACTCAGAACGTTGCGTTGAGAACATACCACTGAGTAGTAGTCTGTAATTGTTACTGGGCCACAGACATACATCAGCCTCTTAAAGCCCCCGCTATGGGGAGACACCGGAACATTACTGGGGGTGAAACAGCCATGCGTTTCAGAATGAGAACAGTAGCTACACACCTGACCATTTGGCACCCCAGGCTGTCATAGGGGGTGTTGCATGTTGTTTTCCATTTGCCTGTAACACCCAGAAAAGGGCCATGTCCATACCGTATACCCTATGACCTCAGGGGCTCTTAACAACCCTCACCAACATTGCTCCTGTTTTTGTCCGCTCTTTGTCTTGTTACGACGTCTGTCTTAAATATTACAGCTTTTGGTAATTTGACATGGAATAGCATTAGCCTGCACTCTCTCACATCACCAGGCTCTCGCTAAAAGCACTTGATATTATCAGCTTTTACATACTGATCAAAAACAGAGGAAATGGACTGCAATGACCAAAAAATGACGTGTTAGCCAGAGTTACCAGTCTAATCGGTTCAAGGAAGGTAGAGGACTGGTTGTTTGTGGCAACTCTGGCGACCTCAACCACAATCATAGCCATAGCACTTAAATCTGACCAAAACAGAATCCTTATGGTGTCCTTTGGTAACAGGTGCTACATCAAATCTGATTAGGAATGTTTGTACATACCAAACAAAAGGGTGTTGTGAAATATTTAGTGATTTACAGTCTCTCAAATAATTTTAGATTGTAATGCATATGTTTACGCTTGGCTTTGAAACCATGTAGAAATGTGAAAATAATAGGTGGAAATAATATTAAATAGAAAACTGTAAAATCTGGTGAGAGGAATAATGGCCAACTGTTTTAAAACGGTTGTCAGCATTTCCACCTGCATTTGCCAGCTTTTAGAAAAAGGAGGTCAAATGTAAACAATGCATTCATTCTTTGTTTTCTTAGAGAAAAAAGCACATACTTGGTAGTAACAGTCTTAATGTCAGTGTCCTAATATTTGACAACAGTATGCAAATTAAATTTTTTCAAACATTGTTTTTTGTTTCTGCAGGTTGCAAGATCAAGGCCTTGCGGGCCAAGACCAACACCTACATCAAGACCCCGGTGAGGGGTGAGGAGCCCGTGTTTCTCATCACAGGTCGGAAGGAGGACGTGGCCCTGGCCCGCCGCGAGATCATCTCTGCCGCCGAGCACTTCTCCATGCTCAGAGCATCCCGCAACAAGCTGGGCGTGTCCTTCAGCGGCTCCCCGCCAGCGCCCCTCCCAGGCCAGACCACCATCCAGGTGAGGGTGCCGTACCGCGTGGTGGGCCTGGTGGTGGGGCCCAAGGGTTCCACCATCAAACGGATCCAGCAGCAGACCTGCACCTACATCGTCACTCCTAGCCGAGACCGGGACCCCGTCTTCGAGATCACGGGATCACCCGGCAACGCCGAGAGGGCGCGCGAGGAGATAGAAGCCCACATCGCGTTTCGAACGGGAGGCCTACACGACCACAACAACGAGAACGACTGCCTGGGACCGGATGGCGGCAGCCCAGCAGGCTCAGGGGGTCTGGAAAGCCGCCTGCAGCAGGTGTGGGGGCTGCAGGGGGGCCAGCGCAAGCCCCTGACCAGCAGCTACCGCCAGAACTTCTCAGACACCATGGTTGGAGGAGGGGAAGGAGGAGGAGGGATTTACAGCAAGGGAAACTTCAACAGCCCTGGGGAGAAGCCTTGCTCCTACTTCGGCTCAGAGGGCACCCAAGGTTGGGGGGACCCAGATTACCCCAAACAGGTGGCTTTCTACGCCCAGCAGCGCTCCAAGAGCTTTGGAGGCCTGCCTCTGCCCAGACTCTCTCCCGGCCTTCCTGAGCCCTGTGGAGGGAACACCGGTAACAACTCGGTCACCAGCATCACGGCGGTGGCTGGCTCGCCTCATGCCCAGGCCCGCCGTGCCCACAGCGAGCCAACTTCGGGCGTGGGCTTCCCCGGTTGCCTCCCCGTGCCGGACTCGCCGCCGGCCACCCTCCGGGACTGCATGACCTGCTTCGAGAGCAAAGTGACGGCCGCCCTGGTGCCCTGCGGCCACAATCTCTTCTGCATGGAGTGTGCCATCCGCATCTGCGAGCTCAACCACCCGGAGTGCCCGGTGTGCCACACCCTAGTCTCACAGGCAATCCGAATATTCTCCTAAAAAACACCACGTCAGTTTTCTCATTAGTTTCATCAGTGTTTGTTAGACAATTATTTACTATTATTATTATTATGATTTTTATTATTATACATACTTTTCTTTCCTCTGAAAAATTTCAAACAAACAAGCAGATATTTTAGAAGGCACTGCTTGCTTTACTAAAAAGTATAAGAAATATTTTTAATTTTCTTTTATATATATGCATATATATTTTATAAAAGTTTTGTTTATAATGAAAAGTATAGTATCTAGCATTTTTTTCATATTTTTTTTTAAATATTTTTTTTTACTGCAGCTGTTATTCATTTATGAATCACAGTATGGGTGGAAGTAAATAGAATGTGAGCATTTTACGATTCAGAATTATTTTATCATGAAGTGGTTTTTTTATGGAGAAAGGAAAGGAGGTACAGTAATTGAGGTTCAGTTTAACTCTCTGCACCTGAATAATATAGGAAGTCAAAATTGAACTGAAGGAATAAGATTGAATCTTTCATCGCACCTTACAATCGTCTTAGTTTCAGATAGTCAGAATAATGATTGTCAATCATCCTGAACAATTAGGTAGCTGATGAAAAGTGAAAATTCATCGCATACCCCATGCCCTCTATGTGGCTTTAAAAATGTAACAAACTCTGATGATGTTATTGAATTTTACAAAAGCCAAAATTTCTTCCAATCCACTTGTCGTCTTTCTGACAGTTTTATCCTTAACAAACTCATTGTTACACCTGATAATTGTCCCTAAACATCTATTAGAATGTTGTCAATACATAAGAACAGGATAGCACACTCAAACTCCTTTCTTTATGCAGATATGTTTTACAGATCGAATTTCTTTCAAGTTGTTGATTGAATGCTACAAGTTGTATTGCTGAATATATTTACTTAAATATTTGTTACACCTGGAATATCACTGCAGTTCAGGTAACATTTTCAGTGATGCTTGATCCGTATGGCACTTGAAAAGCATGTGGCTTTTGCTGGTGTTGAGCACTGATTTCATTTGTAAGGCCAAAAGCCTAGGAATTCATCCAGTTGGCTAGGTGGAGAAATCTGTCTCCCCAACAAACTTATTTGAAAGCCACCGTATCCCCACTTTATTGTCTTATGTGGTCAGTTGGCCATCATCAGTGAACGATGTAGGACAGAACAACAGCCACTTTTGACAGTCATCTCTCTTGAGGTGTGCGCAGTGTAAATAAGAGAGAGCATTAGCCATAAGAGTGGACAGAAGTTGAGCAAAACATTGAGCCATCCTTTGAATTGCTGTAGGTGATAGAGTGTGCCGAAATGGGAGAAAAGCTTCTAGAATACAGTACCGGCATACGCCGAGCTCCCTCAACACCCCTGTCCAGCAGCATTGTACTTCAGCTTCCTCAGAGAGGCCTGATGTCTCCCCTGTAATTAGCAGAGCTGTGCAGGAGCAGGTGCTCTGTTGCACACAGTGGATATGACCTCAACTTGGGGGTCTTTTATAGCCCCCTCTTTTTCTCTTTTCATTGGCATTGCCCCCCCCCCCTCCCGTTACTGTTCGATCATTGGCTGTTGAAGACGGTAATGACCGCTGCCGTTCCACAATGCATTGCCTCCCTGAGTGGGGCGTATTGTCTGACCGCAGCGGTGGTGTGAGCCCTGGAGTGCTCGGACACGGCCCGGAGCGACTCATTAATAATTAGGCAAACGGACCGGTCCAGGTGCGGAGCGTGTGCAGACCATGGTGCAACGCGGGGGGTGGGACAGAGTCCTGCTGACCAGCCCACCCCTCTGTTACAGACGTAGAAGGGCCAGACTGGGTGCAGCTGGGCGAACGGGACCCCTCCTACCATCCCTCCCTCCCTCTTTCCTCCTCCGCTGCTCTGAGCTATCCCTACTAGGGAGAGGGGCCTCCTTTGTCCCAACCGTCAGGAAAAAAAACAGCATCTGAAAGAAAGAGACCAACTGAACAGGCTGCCAGCCCTGACATGAGAATGAGCGTCCTGAAGCAAGAAAGGATCTCTACAGTATCGCTAGACACAGTAATTACTTTGTGTAAAATAATGACCCACAGGATTATTTGAAACGTCCCACTGAACTAGATGCGTAAATACCTCCTCAATAAGATGTGGATGAAAAATAATGCAGACATTCGTATACTGTAATTCAAAAGTAGGAGCCTGATAACTTGAAGGTTTTTACCCCAGACTGCACCCCCGATTTGGATGGGCTGTTCGCGTGACAGAGAGGGAGTGCAGTTTGAAGTTTCCACAGGAGGCCCCCCTCAAGCCCCTATTTTCTCCTGCCCACTGCATGGGACATCCTGCAGCTGCCCCCCACCACACTCACCGGGGCTCAGCCAACGGCAGGCCTGCACTGGGCCTCCAGAATGAAATCAGACGATTGTAATTGACAGGAAAGCGGAGGAAACGCCCCATTTAGCCACCACTCATGCTGAATCAAATTACACACCCTTTGCTTTAGCCCCAGCCTGGGGATTTCGGAGGGAGGAGGGAGGGGATTAGAGTCGTTGGCGGATAAGAGGGGGTCTTTTTTCGGGGGTGGAGAGACAGGCAGACAAGAGAACCTGCAGATCTGGTCTTTGTGAGAAGGGTCGTGTGTGTGTGTCTTACGGAGGGGTAGTTAGAGAGTGGCTGCCTCATGTTTGCTGGTGGTGGTAGGTGAACAAGGACATGCTGGTGATTGGGCAGGTCTCCCACTAACACTGTGCATCAGTTTGCATTTTACACGAGAACTCTTTTGCTCAACTTCTGGCCATCAAAATATGATGAACCTGTTACAATAGACTGTTGTCCCTACTCAGCAGCAGCAGAGCCCTTCCCTCCTTTATTGTCAGCAGACCACTCCTGCTGCCGGCGGACTGTGAAGAAATAGCACTGTACTTTCACAAAGAGTATCTCATTTCTATTACATGTCTAGAAATTGATCAAAGTTGACTATTTATAAATGGGGAGAATTGCACATTGGTTTGGTCTGAATTTTCAATGACAATTTCAAGGCCATATAATGCTGTAAACTGAATATAGTGTTTTCTATTATTTTCTATTTTATTTTAAGCCTTAATATTTTTTAAATTGCGTTTACTTTGAAATGAGAGGTTAGTGACATAGGCCTTTCATAGTATTGCCCCCTAAAAACTATTTGTCAGGAAAGAATGTGATTTTAACTGGGTCAGGTGGGATTAAAGGAATTTGGGAAATTAGCCTCTTGAACACTTTACTTAAAATATAAAGTAAAGCACCTTATTATCAGAAAACACATATTATTAATACCAAACTGACCACTGATGGTGAATATTTCTTCATAGATTTTGAAAGACATGCACATAAGGATTCCCTATCATGTTTTTATGATAATAATTGTTATTCCTTGTAGTAGTGGTATTATTGGAGACCTCTCATCCATTCAGTCGGTACTAATGACTTGGTTGAGTTTGCACTGGTTTAATGTAGAGGGCTTTTTAGAGAGTCAGTGTTTTGGAGGCTGTTAAAGAAATGAGCATTATACTTTGTGAGAAACGATTCTGCGCATCTGTGTATATATATCAGTAATATACATCCAGTCAAATGCCTGCTATATAAGTGGGATTTTGATTATTTTTACAAGGTGAAAATATCATTTTGAATTTATTTCTTTATGGACTTTAAAGATCACTTTGAATTATATATATAATGTCCCCCATCCTTAAACTTAAAGACGTACTGTATATTGATAGATCCATACATATAAGATTGTAAGTAAACTAATAAACTTAAGCATTTCATCAAGTCAAATATATAGATAAGAAATGAACCACACGATACTATATACCATTATAATGAATACAGTGCTGTATTGATGATTCCACTGACATATATCAATCCATTCTCTCAAATATGTAAACTATCCCTAGATCCCTTTGGATGAATCAGGTTTTATGTACATTAGGATGAAAAGCAATAATGTCAATACTGCAACGGTAAACAAAAGAGCCGGTTTAGTAAGTTCATAGAATTAAACTCCATCCAGAACAGAACTTTGATTCATTTTAATCTTATTCAAATTAGGTCTACCATTGTTTAGTAGTGAATATGGATTTATGCCAATGGTGGATGAGAACAGTAATTAATTAGTAACAGTTTTTGGCACATTATTACATTTTTGTTGCTTTCTGACATCCTGCTTTAGTCATTTTTGACTGCTTAATCCCTTGTCTTTTTCACATTGAATATGAATAAGACTGCAAGCATACCTCAAAGACAGGGTGTGCCAACACCAGTGCAACCTCAAGATTCCTTTCTCTTAGTAGATGTGGAATTGTGAGAAGACAATACCTAATATTTGGGAGAAACCAACATTGCAAAAGTAAGCATTTAATTGCAAACATACAATGCTTTAAGAACTTAACATAAACGATTGAATGCATTTTAAAAGCAGGAATTCATAACTCCCATGACTGGGATATTCCACTCCAGTCCTAGAGGGCGGAAACATTTCTGTTTTTCTGTTTGTACCTGGTAATTGCTCTCCCCTGGTGGCCCAGTTCCAAATCAACCCCTGATTAGGAGAGGATAAGAAGCAGAATGTTTCTGCCCTCTAGGATCAGTTCAACAGCCCTGTCCTATGGAGATGTACTGCTAGGTGGGTGACACATTAAGTCACACACTGTAGTTGGATGGAAGTGGGATTCTGTCAAGATCTGTGAAAATCTCTTCCATATCCACATATTCGAATGCCCAATACAATGAGCCATCCTTTAAAAAAAAGCATTTATTTAACATGTATTATTCTGTATTTACACATGTTTTTTGAGAAACATCTAGTTACAATTAGCATATCATGAGAATATTTTTCAGTGTTTAGATTGGTTCCAAAACATGTTCCATAGCTGCCTGATGGCAACATTTAATGATTTCTTTTTTCTGTTATTGTAGTTGTCATTATCCAATGTTAGCTGATTTAAGATAACAGGTCAAAGGTAGCCAAAGAACAAAACCTTGGGAGAGGTCGACATCAATAGTACTTATTGCTAATCATAAGCTTCCAATTCTACGAATGCTAACACATATCATAGTTTGGATTTATAGATGAACATGGCTGAGGTCAATACAGGAACAAACAGCAATTTTTTAGTAAAACACTAGTCATAGTTTTTTCAAAATTCATACACCATACAAGCTTCAGTCAATATTTGTGAAATGGAGCTTGTCTCAATAAAGACATATTCTCCTTCCGTTTGGTGATGTTTATTTAACGCTACAGAAGCTTCAGTGACTACCCAATCACTGCCCAAAGAGACCAGCCCTAATGCATCACCCTTAGATATTTGAATGTCAAGGAGAGTTTTGTTTCATCGTCCCAGCTCTTAATGTGAACAGGCTAGACTGGTGTTGAAAAGTTAATGTTTCTTCAGAATGGGGCAGGAATACTTATTACATGAGAAAATGAAGGGGTAGAGATTCATGTTGAATTGCAGCTAAAGGGACTGTCAAAGACCCCAGACTGAACAACACTTAAATAATGAAGATGAAAGTCGATTACACTAATACACAGCAGTACCATTGTTACTTCACAAATAATACTGTGGTTTTAGTTTAATATTGTTTATAGTAAAGTTAACTCTATCCTCCATGTTTGAAGTAAATTATTTTGCATGATAGTTTAGTACATTACGTAAGATTATGAGTTCAGTTACGATCCCATGGCATTTAAATATTCCACAAGGTGTATGAAAAGCTTTAAAGAAATCAAGATGGACATATATTTAATTTCATATTTACCTTGTGGTGTAATTGATATGGAAATTAAAAGAATTTCTGTCTACTGAGGTATAGATTGATACAGTGGTGTGAGAAGGAATTGACAGCACAGATGAAGAACATACAGTAAATGTTTACAAATAATTTATTAAAATATTGAATTTATTTAGAATTGTCAAAAAGTTGGGAAATTATATTTGATACTATTAGAATTGCTCAGAAAAACAACTCATAACTAAAAAACTCTCTAAAAATAATAAATATTTATCTAAAGGATTAAAGTGATATATCTAAAGGATTAAAGTGAATACTTGTTCAATTCCTCACCTTGCAAGAATAACTGAACTTAGCCTTTATTCTAACTTGTTTTGTGAGTTGGAGGAGACATTTGGAGAGATCTTAGATCATCATTCCTCCATGCAAAATCCTTCATCTGCACTTATGGTCCTGCCTCTTCAGAGGCATCAGCTGATTGTCTAATATATCCTGGTACTTGATGAGGAACCCAGATCCAGTAGAGGCAAAAACAGGTTGATAAAATTAAAAGATCCAACACTATATTTTTCAGTAGGTATGGGATCCTTTTCTGCACATGCATTCTCATTTT
This sequence comes from Esox masquinongy, assembly GCA_016801175.1. Lineage (NCBI taxonomy): Eukaryota > Metazoa > Chordata > Actinopteri > Esociformes > Esocidae > Esox > Esox masquinongy. The sequence continues at coordinate 16,150 of JACXGI010004337.1, forward strand.
GATGCCAGTCCTATCATTGGTGTGTGGCCAAAGTCATCTTTGGTCACAGTCAGCATTTTCTAATGGCCATCTCGGTCACTGAAAATGTGTATTTTGAATTGAATAAGGCATAGTGCATACGCAGAAACTAAGGATATCATAGATTTGAAAGGATTCTGCAGGGAGAAAAGGCTCCAGATTTCTTCGAAGGTGACTCCAAGTGTTGAAAAATATTAAAAACAGGTTTCCATCAATTGGAACCCTACATTTTTGAGAGACATTGTTCTTTCTCTGAAAATCGTATTAGAGTAAATGTAGTATCCCCATGTTGTCCACATTTTCTGAGCTCAGTATTTGAATAGTTTTCTAGTAATTTTTGTTTGTCTTTATCAACAGTGTCTATCCTTTCTCACCCCACTGTGTATAACTGACCTGGGATAGGAAGGGCTCCAGTTCATTGAGTGGAGAAGCAAAGATGGAGCTGGGATGAGTTACGGGATATCAATTTCATTAACAATGTTTTTTTTGTTAGACTTCTTTACAATAATATATTGTACGTACTACAATAGTAACCATCGAAACTCTGGCTGGTTTTCTTCTCTTTAATAAATGTATGCATTATATATAATAATCGTAGCGCCCCTTAAAAGGAGTGATAGAAAACCCTTATTTAAATTGATGCACTTAAGCAATTATTTAAGCAATTATTCCAACTTATCATAATCACAAGATGAGCAAGTAATGCATTTGAATGTAAAAGATGACCACTCAACCAATGCACTCCTTTTGCCTTTTGGTTTATCAATTCTAAAGTAAGCTTTACGTTTGTTTTGGAAATAATTTGAGAGGCTTTCACCGCAGACTATATATGAGTTCCACATACATTTATAGAAAGCAAATAAAAAAATATAAAAAATAAAAAAAACATCTAATTACAGTTTCTTGAAAATCTATTTTGCTAACATGGGTTATTATTTCATAGTATGATGAGGAATAAGTCAGTTTCTGGATGTTATTTATGAAAATCTTAAAATGAATTAAACATATTTATGAGTAACCTGAAGACATTTTGTTTTTTAATTAAAAATACAAGGAGTTAATATATTTCTAAACACAGGAAAGTTGGTTTCTACTAATGGTTCAAAATAAAAGAAGTTTTATTTATGGAAACTTACCTCCACACATTTCATTGTAAATGAAATAAAGTAGATGTGGGTTCCCCATAGCTTATATTTTAACTTCCAAGATGCACTATTTCAAAGAACACCAGTGCATTCACAGTGGAATGACAGAAGATAATATAATATTTTTAGGATTGGAAGTATTTTAGTCACTGAGCATCAATTTTGTGCCTCGATTCCACATTTTTGTCTTGCATCAGCACTCTTTCATGAACGTGCTGCTTGCTTCCCCTTTCCCCTTTGACTAACCCCATACTGACTGGCCCCATTACACGTTTACTCTAGACTCTTAACTTGCTTTCATTTATCTTAGACTTCATTCAACTTTTTCTGCTAACACAGCTTCAGCTGTGATTGCACTGCTGAAAATGAGTGATGCAGGTGTCCTTCACCACAGGGGCACATGTAACATATTCAAATACACACACGCACACACAACCTCTTACATTCATTCATGTCCACTACTTGGGACCCTTTGTGATTAGTAAGGAGAGAGAGTTAATTGCTAGCAAGAGGACATAATCAACGCCTTAATGAATGATTACTTTGAAATTGGGCTCACGTTTCTTTAATGTGAAAACATGACAGTACGTGAGAACTGAGCTGAGAGACAACAGTTTAAGCACATAGGCAGGCGCACTGTGTAGTAGATCTATGGTTATTAGCCACACACACCAACACATTCATATCTGTACTAGTTTGCATGTATCTTGTATGGTCACCTAGACTGAATAAACAGCACAGATCCTGTGTATTGTTTTAACACAAGGGGTCTGGAGTTGTTTTTCCCTTGTAGATTTTCATAGTTGGCACCCCTTTAGACAGAAAAGAGGATCATTGTTTCAGGTACAACAGAGAGAGGTTGTTTTAGTCCCCATGTCTCACTGTCAGTATTTTGCCAATTTTATTTTATTTTAAGCAGAGGAAAGTTTGGTTGTCATTCCTTCATGTACTGATGAACCTGAAATGAATTTGTTAATCATGAAACTAGACAGTTAAGCAAACCTTTGAAGTACAATTCAACATTCTATCAGGACGGCAAAATTTTTACAGACAGAAGAATGGGGACTGAAATGACCTTCCGACCTGAAGGCGGTCCTCTTCAGAAGGGACCACTGCAGTCAAACAGTTTGTCTTTGGTAGCGTTTCTTCAGATTCTTCCGGCACCGTAGAAGTGTTTCATACCGGTCTTATAGTGGTCTTAGTGCATTAGTTTTGGGCCAGCATCTCCTGGCTTTAGTTTCTGGATTCTCTGTGATCAGTGAGAGAGGTCTGCCATGTGGCTGTTCATGGCCGGCCATCACTTTGATAAAAAAGTATTCTTTGAACTTTGTTACAGTGTGTCATGCCCGCAAGAGGTATGTGATATTGCAGGTTTATTTCTTAGCACATGTTTTTGTGAATCATTTTTTGGGGATATTTTATTATTGTATCTGCGCCATATTAGTTAATCGTTTCTTTGTTATTTTTCCAAGATTCAAAATGTATTGTAAATGTTTCTAATAAAACAAAAAACAAAAATATGGATGCCCTTTGCATTGTCTTGTTTTAAAAGTATTTTGTAGATGCAGTTGTGTAATAGGAGACAAGTACCACAAGAGAGTAAGTACAGCTGTTTTTAAGTTAAGTAAATTAGGCAAGGAATAAAAAAAGGCTATTAACAAATGACATTTATTTATACATATGGAATCCAAATATACAGATATGAAAATTAGCATTTTAAAAACCTCCTTCCTAACACTCAGTCTAACCAACCTACTGACAAAACACACCCACAAATACCGTAGAAGAACCACAGAGACCTGGGACAGTGCTAAAGGAAAACCCAGAAGACCTGGTCCTGTTCCAGGTACATGCAGTGGATAAGGCCAGGTGGGTAGTAGAGGACCTCCATAAAACAAGCCGTCTCGGGTGCATCAGAGACCCTGCAGTGGGCAATGCTAAGGGCCCTGGCTACCCGTCCCCTGAAACATGACTGTTCCAGGACAACAGGCAGACCTCCACTGACTGGGCCCTTCTACCACTGCAACCAACATATAACCCTCTCGTATAGACGGCCATAAGAAAAACAAGAAATTAATTTAAGCCGGAAAAGGATAACACCCAAAACACCAAGACTGAAAAAATGCTGAGTAAAAAAAAGAAAGAAAAAGATTTGTAATAGAAAATGTTGATTGGAGAAATCTATTTTTTTTTAAATACTACGAAAATAAGACTAAAAGGAAGTGAAAGTGCACTGATCAAATGGACATGAGAAGATATTGCCACAGACCACTCATGTTGTGCATACTGGCCAGAGATATTTGACCAGGTACATTTGAGATGAGGTCTTTAACGTCTCGTTTCCCCATTAGCCAAGGGTAGTTACATTTAATGACTCCATCATAAAAGGATTTGATTACCAGTGAAAGCAAGAACCAAGAGAGGACACCCTTCATATAGTACGCAGATGAAGTCCACCCCATGTTGCATGTTAGCGGAAAACCTCAACACAGTGTTAAATAAATATCATTGGGACACAAACTTAAATAAGTCTGGGAGGAGCAGGCTGACTAGAAGGAGGGGTTTACAGTTCAGTGAAGTCAATTAGGTCTTCACAGGCAAATCTTTTTGCTGTTTTCTGTGCTGGGGAATTGGGCAAGCGTTCACAGGCTTATTACAATGGGGCATCAGTTCACAATGAGTGACAAAAACTGTGGAAAGATATGGCGGACCATACCGTAACATTCTAAATTCTTCAATTAATGTAAATTAAATTCAATTACATTCAATTCATGTCCCCTTTCATATTTAAAACCGATCAATCCAAGGCGTAACCATGAAGCTTATTGAATTAGTTGAGGACAGACTGCCATGCAAACAGAGGCTATAGAAGCACACTCGGTTGCACCCTTTGTGTGCCTTTTTGTCCGTTTGCCCCCCTGCGGATCTCTCCCCTACCCCTGTTTTCTTTCTCCCTGTCTCTCCTTGTCTCCTGGTCCACCCTCCCTGTCTACCTGTCCCTCCCGGACTCTCCCTGGCAGTAGTGAGGTTTCAGTTGTTCTGGCAGCAGGCGCTCTGCTTGCTAGCATTCTGCGTAGGCTGCACGGTGATGGGCACCACATTGGAGTTGGGCGAAAAGTCAGCGTCTGTGCGGCTCGATATCTGCCTCTGGGACACAATATTGTAGATGGCTGCAGGAGAGAGACAGAAAGGTAAAGAAACAGATACAGTGGTTGCTGTTAGGTGAAGAGTAAGGGAAGGTAAACAAAGCTGCCCTTAAGAAAAAGACTTGTGTAAATGAATACCAATCTCCAGGATTGCGTATATACAGTGGATATCAAGTCAACAGAAGCTTACTGAAAATCTAGCTTTGGTTCAAGTACAGGCTGACTTTAAAACAAAGTTCAATATTCTTTCACCTTTAATTTGATCTTGAAACAAACAATATGTAAGTGGAAAACAAAATGGTAATTTCTCTAAAAAAATAATAAAAAATAACTTACTTAACTTTGTTGCACAAAATGGATGCTGTTACTGTGTTTAGTAGTGTGAACATCCAAGTCTGTATACATTTTGCAAGAAAGATTAAACCCCCCCACTGTGCTTAAGTTAAAAATATAAACATGTGCAGTTGTCTAATGAGATCAAGGTAGAACATTTTGGTCTTATTTCCAAAAGATATCACCCAAAGTACACAGTACCTAAAGTCAAGTATGGTGGTGGCAGCATCATGCTATGGTGCTGCTTCTCTTCAGCAGGTACAAGGGTTTTAGTCAGGACAGCAGAAAATGAATAGCTCCAATAAAGATATTTTGACCTTCCAACTCAACAGTGATTCAAGACAGCCAAAACAACAAAGGAAAAGCTTTAAAAAAAGGAAAACTATGTACTGGAATGGCTCAGTCAGACCCCGGATCTAAATCCTATAGAAAATCTAAGGACTGATCTAAAAAAGGGCTCCACACAGGAGTTTCCCAATGAATTTGACTGAGCTTGACCTGTTCTACAAAAAAAATAGGGATAACATTGCAAAATCCAGGGGTACGACATTGATAGAGACCTATCCTAGCAGACTTACTGCTGTTATCCAAGCAAAGTGTGCTTGCACAAAGTAATAGTTGTGGGATATGTGCACTTATACAAACAACACATTGATCGTTTTTCTATTTTTTCATTACTTTTTGAGAAATGCTCTATTTGTTTTTAACTTCAATTGTTGTTTACATATCTTATTAAATGGTCTGACAGGATGTCTTCATTTAAGCCTTCACATACAAAAACTGCATTTTCAATAAGGATGAGGAAACTTTTTGTATTTACTGAAAAAACACTGAAAGGTAACAAAAAACGAACAAGACAATGTTGCTCATACATGGGGACTGAACTCCTGCACCTTTCCTTGACTAGTCACCTGGGTTGAAGTAAAAAAAAACTAACTTAAGACTAACTTATACATATTCGAAATTAACAACAGATTGAAAACCTCCAATCTGTTGTCTTGTGAAAAAGAGCAGATGAGATGACCTCAAAAACCCTTTGACCTGGTATTTCAACAGCTAGCTACAGTCAGCAAGCTTCCAGGGTCAGGGAGTATCCAGTTCAGTTCCTACATGGCTTGTGTGAGCACTATCGGCTCCATTCCCCTCTCTTAATGAGATAATTAGCACTATCATTAGTTCAATGGGCCTCGTTGGTTTGAAGTTTTTATGAATTAAAAATTATAGCCAAAGATGTGGCGAGAGTAGAATGACTAATTACACAAATGCATTCAGTGGGAATTAGACGTGGAGGGAAAAGCAGAATACAAAAGGCAGGGAGCATGCTGATTTGAAGGCCCTTCTCAGTGAGCTGATTGTTCCTCAAACACTTGGGTTTTAGAGTCGGCCGATGCCATTTTTATATTGACAAGCCACCATAATCGGCAATGTATTACCAGATGCCTTTCTAAGGTGTGGCTAACATCAGTACTTCCCAGTAAATTGTCACTGCGGTAGTAAATGTGAATAGGTATGAGTAATCTCCTTCCCAGATACTGCAATATGTATGAGTACTCTTTTTTCCCCATATGTGCATAATAACCTGGGGTTGAGTTTAGGAAATAAAGTGTGCCATTAGAAGTACTTTTGACCTTAAAAATGTCAGGTGCTATTCAATTCACTGCACAGTAATCCCATAGTAGATGCCTCATGATGACCAGGATTTTGCTGCCATCTATTGGTTAAACGATGAGTCACGGCTGAACAAAACACACTGCAAAGCTCTCAGAGCTCAAGTAGTTAATGAAACATTTACATTTGGCATGACATTTAATAAACAAATTATTAAAAGCCAATACTTCATATAAAGAAGTTTAGCTGGCTACCCATAAATTACTAACCACTTTTAAAAATATGTTTTAAAATTCATAGCGTAACAAATGCTATCCATACAGTCCAATGGATAAATAATATGAACTTACGGGCCAGTTTATTAAGTAAACCATCTAGAAGCAGATGGTTGCCTCCACAACATTCTAAATTCTAGATGTGACTAAACGGTTCCACAGCAGATGTCGGTCAATGCTAGTGGATGCGAATAGAGCCGAGGTCGAAATCCCACTCATCGCTCCCAGAGCGGTCCTTGTGCACAGCTCAACGTCCATTTTCCGGCTCGCCTGGAGGAAAACTGCCACCCCATAACACTCCAGCAATTGCACAAACCCACCATCTCCTTTAGGGATTTTGTAGGCTACCATTTGGTTAAAGTAGTCCAAGAACAAGCACTTAAATAAGGGTGTTGAAGGAAACCTAAATATACCAAAGCTCATTGTGGAGTGGTAGAGGAGCGAAATTGGAGCGCAACAGACAGCTACCATCGCAACATTTTGGAAACCCACTCAACACACTCCGGTCCATGCTGACAACTTGGCATCACACAGTTACTGTAGATTGGACATGGCTCCATTTGGTTGAGATCTGCAGACAGTGAAAGCAACTCAACTGAACTCTCATATAGACAATACATGCTTTGTGGCGGAGTACCATCCTGCCCGATGTATTCATGAGAAAAGGGACATCGGCAGCTATGAAGCGATGCACCTGGTCAAACATTCCAAACATTTCCCAATTGGTATCAATGAGCCTCAAGCATGTCATGAAACCCTTCCCCACATCATTACACCACAACCTTATTGTTGACACAAGGCATGATGGGTCCATGACACATGCTGACTACGCCAAATACTGACTTTGCTGTCAGCATCATGCAACAGAAACCGGGTTTGTTGGATCAGGCAGTGTCCTTCCACTCCCAAAATTGTACAGAATTGGTGATCACGTGCCAAATGGAGCCGTTACTTGTTTTCAACTGGCAGGAGCGTAAACAAGTGGTTGTCTACTACAGTAGTCCATCCGTGATAAGGACTGTTGGGCTGTGCTTTCCACCGTTTGTACTGATTCATTATTTGCCTGTTTGTGGTCCAAACATTAGCTTGCACAATTGTTGGCATTCTCCTTTACTCTCATTAGAGCAGTTGTCCACCCAAGTTGGGAGAGAAGCACACATTGGCAGACTGCCTGCAGAAGTGTAAGTACAACTTTGAGGAACAACTTCAAACTGAAAATGTGTGAAAGGGTTAATCTGCAGCTTCCTTGACAGATTATAGATCTAGCTATGGCTAGTGGTATCATCACGATGGACAGAGTTTACCTTTTTGTGGCTGTTTGATCAGGACTTGTATCTTCCCCAATAAAGGAGGACTACAGTTGTATTTCTATACTACATTTGCAGTAAAACATTCAAGGGAATTGTGTGGCTTTAGCAAATTATATTACTTTGGCAAATGTCCATCAAACACACAGTTCCATTTTAAAGTAAATGGGATGTGGTAAATGGCGTATTTACATACAGGCCTTCTATAGTTCTGATTGGCTAAGGCAAACTGGTCTGCGTATAGTTCAAAACGGACATGTTTTTGTTAACGCCAGTTCCACCATAGATAGAATGGTGTTAAGACTAAGATCTGGGGAAGGTTATAAAAACAACTGCTAAAGCACTGAAAGTAGTTTTGCTGAAAGATGAATCTTTAATTCAGTCTGTGGTCTTGTGCGCTGTGGTAGCTTGGAACTTCCCAAACTCTTCCTAGAGCCAAGTAATCGGACAAGGGCCTTGGTCAGAGAGGTGACCAAGAACGCAATGGCCATTCTAACATAGCGTCAGAGTCTCTCTGCAAAGATTGGAGAACCAACCAGAAGGACAACCATCTCTGATGCACTCCATAGACATAGACACAGGCCTTTATGGAAGAGTGGCAAGACAGAATACACTCCTGACTAACAGCATATAACATGCCCCCGAAGGACTCGGAGCAAGAGGGAACAGATTCTCTGTCCTGATGAAACCAACATTAAACTATAAGGCCTGAATGCCAAGCACTACATCTGGCGAAAACAAGGCACCAATCATCACCTGGCTACTACCATCTCTGGAAGCATCATACTATGGGAATGCTTCTCAGTGGCAGGGACTGGGAGACTAGTCGGAACTGAGTTAAGGTTGAAAGGAGCAAAATATAATGTCCTTGAAGCACACAATACTCAGTCTGGGGTGAAGATTCTTTCAGCATGTCAGATTACCGTAATTCCCCGTTTATAACCCGCATTATGTATAAACCACACCATTAATTTTATAGCTTTGTGTGTATACAAACCTGATTATTAACCACACCCATATATAAACCCCATTTGCCCTGAGAATTTACCTTTCACAAAACCCAATAATCGCTATATAAATAGAACTTACCTGACAGTGCAAAAGCATGACTGGTCCACAAGGCTGTGCTGGTCGCATTTGAGTTCATGGGGTTTCTCATTTTTATATTGAGATCTATATTTTTGTTTCAATTATTGTGTCCCCTTGTTTATCTGAATATTGTGAACATATCCTTCCACTGCATATCGCAATCCCTCGATTGCATATGGCAATGCCTTGATCTGGAGGATATTACGGAGGTATTACTCCAAAAAGAATCACTTACACTGATCTGTAATATGATACTTTTCCCTTCCATGCTTGGCTGTTTACAGTAGTTGCCACTTACGAAGAAGCGCAGCTGGACGGGCTTAGCAACAGTAACTATGATAGGCGGGGCATTTCCAAAAGGTCAATGACTCGTACATACACTGTACATTAAACATCCATCATAGGGCGCTACCAAAATGTATTTGTTGAAGAATAAAATATGTTTTTGAAAACTCTGTAACGCCAATTATATCATATTTGCTACATGAGTTTCTGAGACCTCTACTTCGTCAAGTAATCATCTGTGAAAAAGTTTGTCAGTGGAAACGGTTTTAAAAATGTAAACTTGTGTATTAGCCGCACCCATGTATTAACCATTGAAAATGTTGTCAAAATCCATGTTTCAACCACGGTTTATAAACGGGAAATTACCGTATGGGCAGCTTAACACAACACATGGAAGTGCTGACTGACAGCTGTACAAAGGACAATGGGTAGGACATGTGATGCCCATTACTGATGGGCCACACACCTCCTGTCCACACACCTCCTGGCCACACACCTCCTGGCCACACACCTCCTGGCCACACACCTCCTGGCCACACACCTCCTGTATAGAGCTTGGAACTCCAAGACATTGTGTTGGTTTGTGTGTGCATGTGATTGTAATAAAGACTCATGAATGGACCCTTGGGCACTATACAAGACAGTAGGGAGGCTGGAACATGTAATGTCAGTTTCTGATTGGAGGACTATAGACTGTGTAGGATTTGGCTATATGATCACAGACCGCCTCATCAGGCATAAAAGGCTGTTAACTTCGTAATTATGGGAGAACATGTAATACAAGGAAGATTACAATCAAGGACTCTTGCAAATAAAGAAGTTCTCCCCTAACTTTCTGGTTTTATTAATTTGCTAGTACAGATTTTAACAACAGTGACAACAACCCAAAACCAATACAAAGCTAGAGTGGCTTTCAACCAAGTCTAAGAATGTCTTCGAATGGCCTGCTCAAAGGAAAGCCCAGACTGCAAACTGATTGAAAATCTGTAGGGAGACCTGAAGATTGCAGTTTACAGATGCTCCCGACAAATCTACAAGGAAAAATGGTTATACTGCCCAAAGCCAGGTGTGCAAACCTGGTAGAAGCATACACAGGAACACTAACCTGTGATAACCTGCTAAAAGCACTTTTAAAAAATTAAAAAATACTGAATAACGGGTCTGATTACTTACGTACATTTTTTTGTTTTGTTTTTGCTTTGTCATTATGGGGACTTGTGTGTAGATAGACAGCAAAAAATAATACAATATATAATCATTTAAAATCTGCCATTTTTGTGGCAGGAAGTATGTGATATAGTGTTCAAACTGACCTGTGAGAATTGTCTGGAAAGCCAGTTCCACATTGGAGGAGTCTAAGGCAGAAGTCTCCAGGAAAGACAGTCCATGCTTCTCTGCAGAAAGTAAAACAAATATCACACATTATACTTGCTGTCCAGTAGCTATATTTCAAAAATCGCTGTCCAATCATTGTACATTATCGGTATGTATGCACTGAGGCTTTCCAATCTGACTGTGCCATGACAACATCAATATGACAATTATATTGACACACTTAGGAGCCATTCAGACTTATAATCATAAGTAAAAATATACATATTCAGTGAACGGGTCAGCTAAACATAAAACATCTTTCAATAGTTAGAGATCTGTCAGTACCTGCAGCTACCTGGTGGGAGCTCTGTTGCCTTCACATCAAAGGTTAAAGCAGACAGTAGCTAGGTTTCCAATAACTTGTCCAATCATGTTTTGCATACAAAGCAGATACGATCCACTGCCTGCTACAATGAGTTTCCATCGAAGTGACAATAATTAACAACAGGACATAATGACATCACACCTTAACTTTCACCTTGCAAAAACGGTGATTAAAAGTGGGTAAAGTAAGGCCAACAGCCATTCAGCCAAAATGCACATTAATAGGTTTATATCAGCCTGTATGCTTTGGTTTATTGTCCACCCAGTGGTTTAATGTCTCAGGTAACCCACAAAAGCCAGCATGGAGAGAATGCAGAAATACCCGGTTATACTACAATTATTTTACTCTGCCTAGTGTTGCAACAGTGCGTATGTAGAAACCTTTTGGTAACAGTTGCAGAATAAACCTGCGTCAACTGAAGCCTGTCTAGCAAGTAGGGACCGACAGAAGAGGGCATTCTCTTGTCCATTGCAAGACTCAGGTGCATGTTCCCAGCTCCAGATCGTTTTTCAAACATGTCTGAAATGCCATTGTTCCACTTTTGAAAGGAAGATTATTGCAATTATTTTTTGAAGTCACTGCAGATGACTAGTGGCTCTAATTGGTCAAGGCCACACCTCTGACCACACCTGTTTTCACTCCCCAATCCCCACTCCTTAGCTTCCTATTTAAAGCCCCCCCCCAGCCAATTCTGCTTCTTGAGTTTTTTTCTGAAAATGAAAAAATACTGAAAGAATAGAAGCGCTGAGTGATGATGCTGAATCATGCACTGATTTCCGAGATGTGGCCTTCCTCATATTGTTTGTTGGCAGGAACGCTGTAACTCCATAGAAATAGCAGCTGGCCGGGACACTGGTACGGCATCCTCTGCAGGCCAGTTATCGTTTCTGACAGGGAAGTACCTAGCATTTAGTTCCCTCACTGGGCTGTTGTCAGGGCTGTGTTGGTGATGTGCTCAACAGACATGGCCAAGGAAAGCTATCTGCGGGTGTAGCCTAACTTCCTGGCTTACTCACTGGCTGGAAATTGTTCAGGACGAGTTAAGAAACTATAATTTCCCAGCATAAAATACAAATACTAAATCCCAGATCAGCATTTGGCAAACCGCTACATGATCAAAAGACACACAAGTCTACTGTAGTGTGACCTTGCAGAGCTGCAGTAAGAGAAACACTAACATAAGCCAGATTGTCGTAACAACAGTGTGTGTGCGTGTGCGTGTGTGTGTGTGAGAGAGTTCACCTGCGAAGGCCCTGGCCTCGTCCGTGGGCACGGCCCTGAGGTGGCGCAGGTCGCTCTTGTTGCCCACCAGCATGATGACTATGTTGCTGTCGGCGTGGTCCTGCAGCTCCTTCAGCCAGCGCTCAGCGTTTTCATACGTCAGGTGTTTGGCAATGTCGTACACCAGCAGAGCCCCCACTGCACCGCGGTAGTACCTACGCACAGGACAGGGGGGACTGAGTCTGACTGGAAACACCAGAGCGAGCAACGCTTGGGTCTCTGGGGTGGCAGACTCAGGCTGTCGTTTGGCTAAATGTAATAACGTTGTACAGAACCATGCTCAAAGCTGTTGTCAAGATAGGTTTGGCAAGATAAGCGCTCTGTCACAGTTCTCTGGCAGAAAGACACACAACGAACACACCTCTACGTGTGCCAGTAAATGCTGTAGGGCTCCAACAACTAATCCACAACCGTGATAATGAAAAATGCTTGGCAACAAATGTCAGTATTGATTAGTTAAGTCTATGTGGGACACAACAAGAAAATTACAAAGAAATATTGGGAGAATAGCAGGTGGCGGCTACAGCAGCGGAACGAGGTGTACAATTAAGTTCTTCTGGACCTTGCACAGAAGACGTTTTGAAGAATATACCCAGCTGACTTGGCGTGGCAGGGGAGCGCAACACTGACGCACGCACATCTAAGAGAACACTTTGGAGCCATGACAACAGAGGTCGACGAGGGCTCAGCACGACACATTCTTCTAAAAAAAAAAAAAGTGTGCCATTGTCTGTTTTTTCAGAGCAGGTTTTAGTTCGGCTTCACGGCCTGAGATGTGTTTAGAAGGGGTGTCGTTCATCTTGAATGCATGGTTGAGCTGCTCTTTAATGTAACGTTAACACCACACAGGGGATGTACTGCTGCACGTGGAATGTGTTCACAGTCAAACAGTGACTGATACCTGAAAGCATTACTCTAACTAATGGATCATGCGATGAGAGTCAGAGTTCACCAATTGTATATTTCTCTGCAACAGAAACTTTGGGGAAAATGCATCCCCAGTCAATCCATTTGTTTTAATGGTGAAGTTGTCAATGTAATTCAGTTAAAGCTGTCTGCTAAAAAGATGTCAGTGATGTTTTACCGTTCTCTATAGTTACTTGTCAGTCTCAATATTTTACAGGTTCATTACACACGATAAATATAACTGCTATTTAAAGTTGCATTGAATAGAGCATTGTGCAAGATGAAAACTTAAAGGTAATGCTGGAACGTTTGTTATTTTTAAAGTATCCCCAGATTAATCAATCATCGAAGTATATTAGGGGTTCCTCACGCGGAGGTGATGGCTCTGTAGCGCTCCTGTCCCGCCGTGTCCCAGATCTGGGCCTTGACAGTCTTCCCCTCCACCTGGATGCTGCGTGTGGCAAACTCCACCCCGATAGTGCTCTTGCTCTCCAGGTTGAACTCGTTGCGGGTGAAGCGAGACAGCAGGTTACTCTTCCCCACTCCAGAGTCCCCAATCAGCACCACTGGAAGACAGCAAAGCAAAGTAGAAGTCAAGCAGAAGAAAGACAGAAGCAGAATATATGTGCTACGCTTTCACTACTAGCACTGATTTTTCTGTTGGGAACAAAGGTACTTTCTGGGAGGTGGTTCTCGCACATGGCTATCCTAAGATGAACTGTAAGTTGCAACGGATAAGAATGTATGCGAAACGACTAAAATGGATGTGTAGCAGAGACTGGATATATCCTGATTGGCACAGGTTGTGCCATGTGTATACTCCTCAGTAATTGATTAACAGTCATGTGAGAAGCCCTGATATACAGGAGGTTGTGCATAGGCTAAGTGTTGTCATGTATATCACTAAAGTTTGATAAGACTGACAAAGATGACAACTTGTGCAGTTCAGCAAATTCATTTAGCATCACAACCTTTATGGGAGCAATGAAAACATTAGGAATGGGTTGGGATTTTGACACTTATTTCCAAACCCAATGTGTGTAGGGAGGGTATTTACATGAACTAAAGGAGCAGGTAGGCAGCGGGAGAGTCCTAAAACTAACTCACCAGACTGTTGGGAAGCAGGAAGGAAGTGGTTGTGTCTTGACAAAGCCTTACTGACCAACCTACCACTCCTATGGAATGTACTAATCCAACATGCAAAGCACAGATGCTAATCACAGTGCTACGTGGTGCAAAAGACACACGTTGAAACCTGAAAACTAACTGACAACTTTGTCGACTGACTTCTGACTCAAGCTAAGAGAACTTAAAGGTTAACTTGTTCCACGGGCATTATAGCCTACAGTGGATATAAAAAGTCTACACACCCCCGTTAAAATGCCAGGTTCATGTGATGTAAAAGAATGAGACAAAGATAAATCATGTCAGAACTTTTTCCACCTTTAATGTGACCTATAACGTGAACAATTCAATTGCAAAACAAACTAAAATATTTGAGGGGGAAAAATAAAAAACTCACAATAACCTGGTTGCATAAATGTGCACACCCTTAAACTAATACTTTGTTGAAGCACCTTTTGATTTTATTACAGCACTCAGTCTTTTTGGGTAGGAGTCTATTAGAATGGCACATCTTGACGTGGCAATATTTGCCCACTCTTCTTTGCAAAAGCGCTCTAAAATCTGTCAGATTGCGAGGACATCTCCTGTGCACAGCCCTCTTCAGATCACCCCACAGATATTCAATTGGATTCAGGTCTGGGCTCTGGCTGGGCCATTCCAAAACATTAATCTTCTTCTGGTGAAGCCATGCTTTTGTGGATTTGGATGTGTGCTTTGGGTCGTTGTCGTGCTGAAAGGTGAACTTCCTCTTCATCTTCCGCTTTCTAACGGACGCCTGAAGCTTTTGTGCCAAAATTGCCTGGTATTTGGAACTGTTCATAATTCCCTCCACCCTGACTAAGGCCCTGGTTCCAGCTGAAGAAAAACAGCCCCAAAGCATGATGCTGCCACCACCATGCTTCACTGTGGGTATGGTGTTCTTTGGGTGATGTGCAGTGTTGCTTTTGCGCCAAACATACCTTTTGGAATTATGGCCAAAAAGTTCAACCTTGGTTTCATCAGACCATAACACATTTTCCCACGTGCTTTTGGGGGGCTTGATGTTTGTTTTTGCAAACTTCAGCCGGGCTTGGATGTTTTTCTTTGCAAGAAAAGGCTTCCGTCTTGCCACCCTACCCCATAGCCCATTCATATGAAGAATACGGGAGATTGTTGTCACATGTAGCACACAGCCTGTACTTGCCAGAAATTCCTGCAGTTCCTTTAATGTTGCTGTAGGCCTCTTGGAAGCCTCCCTGACCAATTTTCTTCTCGTCTTTTCATCAATTTTGGAGGGACGTCCAGTTCTTGGTAATGTCTCTGTTGTGCCATATTTTCTCCACTTGATGATGACTGTCTTCACTGTGTACCATGGTATATCTAATGCTTTGGAAATTCTTTTGTACCCTTCTCCTGACTGATATCTTTCAAAAATGAGAACCCTCTGATGCTTTGGAAGCTCTCTGCGGACCATGGCTTTTGCTCTGAGATGCAACTAAGAAAATGTCAGGAAAATCCTACTAGAACAGCTGAACTTTATTTGTGATTGATCAAAGTCACTTTAAATGATGGCAGGTGTGTAATGACTTCTATTTAACATGAGTTTGAATGTGATTGGTTAATTCAGAACACAGCCACATCCCCAGTTATAAGAGGGTGTGCACACTTATGCAACCAGGTTATTGTAAGGTTTTTATTTTTCATTTTTCCCCCTCGAAGATTTCAGTTTGTTTTTCAAATGAATTGTTCACATTATAGGTCACATTAAAAGTGGAAAAAGTTCTGACATGATTTATCTTTGTCTCATTCTTTTACATCACAAAAACCTGGCATTTTCACAGTGGTGTGTAGACTTTTTATATCCACTGTATAGGCAACTACCATATCAGTCAGAAACATGAGCACTGGGACTTTGTAGCTCCCAAACAACAATATCCAATGACAGTTGCAAGAAGGATGCTGAACTATAATTCCCATACTTTGCACCCTCAGATGCCCGCCTGAACAATATCAGCTACCTTGTAAACACTTATTTGTAATTGTGATTTTTATTTGTATGAAGTATTATTTTTGTTATTTTATACTGAATTACTTGTATAATTACTTTATAGTATTTATAAAGTAACATCTGCAATAAAGTATAGCCAGTGACTAAAAAAAAAAACATTGAAACTTTCTGGTCAAGCTAACAGTGTTAATATCATAGTACTTTCAAACAATGGGATGAGGAACAATGGGATGAGGAAGGCATTAGGCCTTATTGTGTTGGTTGCATTCCACAGTTGTATAGATATGGTACAACCATTTCTATTCTTGGATAAACTTTTATAGCCTTGACCTAAAGTGTTGCCCAGCTTCCTTTAAAAAAATCTAAATGTTTTCCAGTACAATATTAGGAAGTTATTTCAAGGAACGATTAAATTAGCAAGAGTATAGGCTACATTTAATTGTAAAGAAGACTCTTTCACAATATAATGAAGCGCATGTGTGGGAGCAATTTCAACCAGAAAGTTGGTCAACTTGCTGTGCAACACTTAGGCTTTTCCTTACTTGGAAGCAATGACTCAGCCGCTCACCTGACTGACTCATGGCGGAACAGTTAGGGGTGCAGTAAGAAAATGCATTCAAAAGATTGAAGCTGTAGGGTTAGGTGGACAGAAACATTAAGGGAAACTATCTGGTAATGTGGCCCACAGTTAGTCCTCATTTTATCTTCAATTATTGTCTTAGCCCTCATTTTATCCAATAATTGTAGTATTTGGCATTTTCTCTAAAAGTGAAGTTATGCTAATGTTCGCTAAGGATATACAGGGACAGAGTGACACTAAGACTTACACCTGGCTAATGCAGGTCTTACTAGTTTGACAACACATGGTTCTTCAGAGTTCCACATATCAAAAAGGGCCCTGTGCACTTCTCTTTGTCAAAGACAACACAGCCCACAAGGGAAGTCAGTGTATAGACAGAGCAAAGAGGACATATTTGAAAAGTACCCACTATCATGTCACTACAGGTTTATTCCATTTCATCATTTGTATATAATCTGTGGTGTTTGTGTTCTGCCCACCATTGGCTTAGATACAGCACGCTCTTGAATATAGGGTGGATAACATGATGTTTGGCTGAAAATGTACTGAACTAAAAATAACAGTAGAATATTTACATTCAAACAATTCCACAAACAAGGTTGAAGATCCACATTATCAGAAAGTCAACTTGTCTGAAAGATCCAGAATCTCCTCTATCCAAATTAACCCAGATTTAGTCTATTGTGTCTATATGCATTTAACACTAAGATGAGGTACAAATTAAAATGAGAATGATGCCTGAATGGATCATGCCCATGACACGTTCACGCCATCATGACCACACAAAAGTGTCATCATTTTAACCTAGTTACAACTACAGCTGATTTCACCTGAAGCTGAAAAGGAACATTTTAGAATATTATTCAGCTACAATCAACCCAATATATCCAAAAGTGACATCCAAAATATTTTACTGTGCACCAATGACGGCTAATTCTGTCAAAGCCAGGGTTCCATTTCTATGACTGAAATGACCGCTGTGACATTATGCCTATATTGAGCCTCAACATATGGCGGTCTTGGGTTGTTGATCCCACAACCCAAATCCATGCGTTATTTTCCAGTAACGAAGACATGGGATGTGTCATGGTATGCTGTGGTATACTTTCTGAATATTTCTAACATGTGGAGATACCACAAGTGTTTAGTTCAAATCAAATGGGGAGCAATCAAAAAGTGGTTAAAGTCCTGCAATCCGTTTACAATCTGTTTAAGTCAGTGCTGTATCATGAGGTGTCATCATACCAATCAGTGGGCAATATGAACCCTTGTTGACCAACACTGCCTCTCCTGGCGATTGCATCATATGCCCACCACAAGATGATGACTTAATGCTACTGGATGCTTTAGTCTGTGTAACGTGCTGTTGCAATCAACTAACCTACACAGCCAAGCAACATTCATGTGGCATATATAGTATGTAGTCAGCCATACGTGTAGGCCAAATTTACTGAAATGAAACGCAATAGTTGCACCAATTCAAAGTTGTCACTACTACACTGCAATACCAACAGGCATTTCCTCAAGTCATTGAGAATTCTGTTAAATACAGCACTTAAACGCTACATACAGTAGTTAGCAACAGTATTGCAGCCCAGTTCGACTGTTTTTGACAGCTAAACAAGTTCAGTACAGCACAGCCTATAAGCTGAAACCGGTGTGATGTTGCAAACCAACCTAGCTGGGGACAGTACTAGGTCGAAATGACTACATACAATCAGTCTAACATGTCAAAGTCCAGTATGGTTAACAAAACTTACCTTTGAAAAGATAGTCATATTCGTCCTCTCTATTCGTCATTTCTTTAATATATTTTTAACTATGCGAATATGAAATGCCGAAAATCTCTAGTAATAGTTGGTGGTTTCTCTGTTCAATTCGACAAAACTTCTGGATCATTTAGCTAGCTGTTTCGCGACAGACGCCTTCTTCAGAACGAACCGATTCAGAAAGCTAAGTACGTACTGTCTACACTTCCAAAATTACGACCGGATGCCGTAATATATTATTCGAATACACTTCTCCTATTTGACTGTCAATTTTTCTAGGATTACAAACTACCTATCTTCCACAAAGTTTCTCATTTCCCTACCACTTGTCATTTGCCATTTCCGATGTCTAAACTACGTAACGTGGAGTTTCTAGCCCCGCCCTTTACCCAATGACGAATGATCAATTGACGTTAGACACCTGTCACTGAATTTTCTCTTATTGGTCTAGTTTGTTGTCAGTCATGATTTGCCTCCACCGACCTACTCCAGTGACGTATGAACCGTTTGCAGGTATGTTGATGTCGCGTTCATGCCAATTGTCCAACATCCGATCGCAGCGCGTTAAATACAAGGCGTTAACTTGGAAAAAAAAACGACTGAGGTAATAAGTTGTGTTGAAAGGACATCAAACTTTCGGGGCCCATCCCTTAATGGACACCTAAGACCTCCACCCCCATGCACTTGTGAAGATCTGAGGGGGTTTGACATAATTATGTACATAAGACGTGAAAATAGCTTCACCTTTCCCTCTGATACAGAGGGAAGGTCTTTGTTTTGGTCAGGCTTACCCTGGCTCAGACTTTTGATAACTGTAAATCTCGTCAGGACAAGGAATAACACAAAGACAGGCTTTCATGTTTTGCCGCTTGGGTTTATGGGGATTATGACTCACACTATTTCAGTCAGTAGCCTAGGTGTAATATTTAACGTATTACTTAAAGGTGCACTCCCGTCACAAATCAACCCATTGAAATTGCCAAGATCACTTTTGTTAAATCCCAAATTAATCCCTCCAACCCTTTTCCCTCCACCCCAATTTCATGACACATTCATTTGTTTCTGTCTGATTTAGACACTTGACACTTACAAAACAAATGACCTCCTAAATTAAATGTTCAATTGTGTGCAGCAGGTCATTTTCGGATGGGGATGGACTGCTCTATTTTAATAGGATAAAATCAAATGTCACTCTTATTTAGTTTTCTAAACCATTATTTTGGCAGGTAGGACTTTCAAGCTAGTGTTTCAGATGGATGACCATGTGACCAGAGTACTCATTTAAACCAATCAAACTATCTCAGAAGTGCATAGTGTAGGGCTTATGGTTCCATTTGGGATTGGACAAGAAACTCTGGTATCATCCAACAAAGCTCTAACCTTCAGCCTTAAAAATAACTTGTGACAATTTGAACCACCTTTTTTCATAATTCCCTTTTTTTTTCAAAAGTAACAAAAGCCTGAATTTTCTGGATAATCATGCAACTTTCAAAACTGCATTAATAACCACAAATAACTGGAAACAATGTTTTATTATGTCAATGGCTGTTTATGAGGTGAATGTGATTAAGAGCTGATTATTAATGGAATAACTAATTTTGACAAAAAGTTTGATTACATATGTGGACTAGTAAAGATTTAATATATTAAGTACATTTCCTGTTTTTTATTGTATGATATACTGCGCATAGTGGCATATGCCAAATGTACATACTCCCAGGGTTTAGGAAGTTTCTTGTTCCCATGTTGCCTGTTCAAGTCAGAATTACAAGTGGGATCTGAATTGTGCAGCGGTAAAGTCTTTGGAAGACCAAGGTTCATGTAAACCTGAGAAGGCTGACACTGTCCATGTTATATTATACCAGATGATCCGAGTTCCCAGCGGAACATTTCAGTTAGACCGAATTACAAGTGAGAATCTTGGGAAATATTTTATGACCAGAGTTGCATTGTTTCATGATTGACCTTTTACCTTTTCAACCTTAAGATGACAATAAAATCTGCAGACAAATACAACATTTTCAATATGGGTAATGGTATCGTTAGTATGACCATATTCTCATGTTAAGCAACTGAAGCATTAGCAGTTTTAGCAACTTACTACGATAGCTAACATTTTAATGGCTGAGGAATTATTCTGACATCAAACCAGAAGAGAATTATGTTGGACTTCCCAGTTACCAGTTTCCTATTTCCCATGTAAAGTCACCATATATATTGATCACAGAGGTGTTGAAGCCACTGGTTGGCCATTTTGGCACTCTTAAAATGATGGGATCTTAGATTCAAGAACAATCATACAAGTATTTATATATTGAAAAAATTTAGTAATGGGGACACAAAAAATGTATATCTAAAATATATGTTAAAAATGTTACATTTTAACATATTTTTTCCTTTTTAGGTGTGCTTTGAAAACAAATCAGAATTCAAAACTGACATAATTCATAACTGAAATAATTAACTTGGCATCTTAGTGCAAAATAAAATTCTGTATTGTTGTAAAATAATCTAATTGTAAAAATAAGCTATTTTGGAACAATTTATGAAAACATAAAAACCATAGAAACATTTAATTATTGTAACAGAACTTACACCATGACAGCAAATCAAATTAAATAAGCTGCGTGTGAAATAATAAACATTGTTTTGACACCACTCAAAATACATTTGACCTGATTTTGCTGGTTGGAAGGGCCGTGTGAAAAATAACAATGTCATGGCGTCGATGCCTATTAAAAAAGCTTGACACAGTCTTCAACTCTCTCAAATCTGTTGTCTTAGTGCGACAGGGCCATAGGTACAATTGCATATGACAAAGTTGGGATACAGAGAAAAAGGGTAAAAAAAAAAAAGATTTTAAAATAGTTTCTTTTTCTAAAAACATTCTCCATTGAGGCAAAGTTAAATCTTAGCAGTGTACACAAAACACTTTTTATTTTTATTGATCCATGTTGGTGGATTCTTTGTAAAATATGGACCATTGACTCAGCCATGAATCAGCCATGTACATGCACATTAGATCATGCCAGGAATTGAAAATTAATTCTGTCTGCCATCCTTTTAACTGTGTCACAATCAAAATGGTCTTGATCAGCATAATTCTTTTCAATCCTGCACGCATGCTCACGGTAACACCAAAGGATGGTGGGTAAGGGGCCGCTACCACATGAGGTCATAATATGGGTAGGTGGGGCGCTCAGCTTCATACTGCTCCACAGTAGCCCCTCCTGAGGGGGTCTGTCCCTTCAGAGGTTCCTACAGCAAGGCTTCTTTTCTTCAGAATCATCTGAAGCTCTGGGGATAGGGCTGGCCAGAGACACGGCACTAATGGACCCCCGTGTCACCTCTTTACTGCTAACCTTCCTGTGGATCTCTGAGGGATGACACACAGGGATACAGCATGAACTCTGGTGCAATTAACTGTCGAACAACTGCTGACCACAAACTGACAGTGAGACAACTGGTTACGCAAAACTATAAACATGACACCACCGTTTTGTTCTTCAAGTGCAATGTCAACTTTCCACTCAGTTTCTCTGATGAATTGATGAGCACTGATTGCAATAAGTATAACACAAACATAAAAACTGCACATTAAATATTTTTTTGGTATTATACAAAGTAAATTACCTCCAAGGACATTGTGGAATGCCGTCTCAACGTTGGTGGACTCCAAGGCTGATGTCTCTAAGAACAATATGCCTTTCTTTTCTGAGTATAGAAACACATGTACATCTTTTCTGAGTACAGAAACACATGTACATATTTGTAACAGAATATATTCTCATAATTTAGATTCATCAGATCTGATGTGAAAAGGTTTGGATCATAAAAGGCAATTGGCAGCTGTGAATATTAGTAAAGCAAATCCACAAAACAGTTTTCATCCACTAGTAACCATCATATGAGTTATTCATAATGTCAGGCTTGGCCACTGTACCAGCAAAATCCTTGGCTTCCTCAGTAGGCACTGATCGCTCTGACCCCAGATCAGTTTTGTTGCCCACCAACATGACCACAATGTGAGGGTCTGCATGGTCATAGAGCTCCTTCAGCCATCGCTCCACACTCTCATATGTCAGGTGCTTGGTGATGTCATAGACCAGCAGCGCTCCAACAGCGCCTCTGTAATAACTAGGGACATAAGAGGGAGATAGATGTGATGCTGGATGCTGCCTGTGAGGATCCTTTTCTCCTCTTCCTGTGTATTTCAAACTAGTGCATTTTGTTTTTAAATACTGCACCCAATTGGCTGAAAATATTCAAAACACATCCAAACCACTGGCATGGAAACATTTCAAAACAAAACATGGCCAATTCCATTTTATGACATCTGAGGAAAGTGTGAGAATGTTATACCACTGCAGGTTTAAGTTGTTCCCTGTCCAAAGGTGAGTAATTACTGAACAATTCATTATTTCTACTTTATCTTCACATCAAGAATATGATAATGTATTCTATAATGACATTGTCGGATACTAAGTAGGCAGAGATCCACAAGCCTTTTCAAGGAATAGTGAACCTGATCTTTGTTCTTTTAGCCTATCTGGGCAAAATGTGAAAACAGTACATGGCCACATTGGGTTTTTGAGCCTATGATAGTATCACCCATGGTACACACACAAAAGAGTATAGTGGAGAAAATGGTCTCCGTTTGTTTGTATGTGTGTCTGTGTTGGTGTGTGTGCCCATAGTTTCCCCCAGGTTACTTACGCTGAAGTGATGGCCCTGTATCGCTCCAACCCAGCTGTGTCCCAGATCTGAGCCTTGATGGTGAGACCTTTTAGCTGAACAGTGCGAGTGCTGAACTCCACCCCAATGGTGGTGCGGCTATCGTGGTTGAACTCGTTCTTGGTAAACCGGGAGAGCAGGTTGCTCTTGCCAACACCAGACTCACCAATCAGAACCACTGGAGAGGAACGAACGGAGAGAGGAAGTCATGAGTTCTAGTGCACTGGCAGCAAGATGCTTGAAAATGGGCTCTACAGTGTGCATGATGTGAATTAATGGTATGTCCGTCTTTAAGTAAAGTAACTGGTGTGTTTCATCCCAGACATATACACACTTTCTTTTGCCAAAATGCAGTTGCACAATAGCATCAGATGAGAACCTAAGGTGCCATTTCAAGATACAACATCTATTGCAATAACGAGTCATGATGATTCTTCAATGTACTGTATTTTTCTTCACTGCAATCCTATTTGACCCCTTAGATTAACACCACCTCATAGCTACAATAGGGCTGGTCCCCAAACTTGCTGCCCACGGTGTATTTCTTAATAGGTGAGGCCTAGGTGTGTCTGCGAAGAGAACATTCGTTTTCACTATCCTCAACCTAACCCATCTCAGTTTGTCACCTACTGTTCTCATTGTATTATTAGGACTCTCCCCACCATGAAAAAAGCACCACACCTGTGCAAATAGGTCCTGAACTAATTTCGTTAAAGCTAAAACACTTATTTGAAACAATAACAATGTGATCACCACACCTCTGTTTTGGTTAATAGCTGAGAGATGAGCCTGGAGAAATGGAACCATTCTGAAATTCACAGAGACATGGATGCAAGGACTGACAATCTAAGCTACAACAATATTTATGTTTTAAGTCTACATAGTGTTTGCTTACATCTAATAAAACAATGTCATATTTTGGGGGATCTATGATCATTGAACAAGAGTCACATTCAAAAAGAGGTGGGTTTGGCGTCAAGAAACCAAAGCATGTGCAGAAATGTACTTCATACATACTGCAAAATATAGCAGTGGATCTTTGATGCTATGAAGAAGTTTTGCTACCACTAGTCCTGGTGCCTGTATGGGGGTCAAAAGAAGTCAAATACTAGGACATTTTGGTCAGAAACCTGGTTCCTTCAGCTAAGGAGCAACAACCTGCCAAAAACAATTCAGTTAACACTTCTTTTTGAGAGAAATCAAAAGTAGAATTGAGCTTACAATCCACTCAGTATTTGATTTGTTTGAAATGATCATTTCTATCATCTTTATTGAGAGTGCCAATCCTTTGAGGAAATTGTACGTTTTATTTTTCACGAATAAAGTCCAACAACCACATTCATTGGATGTAGCAGCAAACAAGTCCTGATTGCAGTTGTTTTTTGTCATGTATTTGTCCAAGAAATCAGTGTGTGCGTATTTATTGAAATAATTATGTTTTGAGATCATTTATTGCACTTACAATGCACAGGCTGATTGAGCAGGTGTAGGAAACCAATGTTAACATTATTCAGATCACAGCCTGACAGGTTGATAAGATGTTCTGGACCTGGACTGTAGAAACCTCATCCAGAAATGTTAAATGATTGCAAAATTATAACATTGATAACTATTGAAAGGGACGGAGGAGTATGTCTGGATAAAAAAGAAAACATGAAAGGAACCAAGGCTAGGATTTTTTGGGGGAGAACAGCCTGAAGAATACTTAAGCCTGGAAAATGGTTCTTGAAAAAAAAAGAATTACAAAATTGAAAATTGTAAAGCCAGACACTAAAATGGCTTTCCAATAGATGTTTCCCAATACTGTGGAGGTTTTGCTTGATCATCAAGAAAAAAGTTTTGAATATTGCTGTCCATCAAAGCTTCCAACCAAATTTGAGTTTGAGGCATTTTTATGGAAACAATATAATGTTTCCATAAAAACATTGTGCGACCTCCCCATCCTGGGGAAAACTATGAGGGTCTGCAATATATCCCTCCCAATATATCACTGGGAGGGATATGGTCCCTCCCAATATATCACTGTAAACATAAATACGTAACCCCCCCCCAGCAGTGGCACATCGTGCAGGTGCAGTGCATGTGTGGGAATCTGACATTCAGTAAGTACAACAAAGGATATGTTAGACATTTCTTTACTTCTCCCACTGAATATAATAAAACACATTTCTAACCGTCACCAGCCTTCATCTTCGCTGCATTGAGTTACAGGTCACACTTTATGTTAGCTAGTGGTTAGCTGACGTTTGCTAGGAAGCTACAGTAACATCACCCAGTGTTTACAGCTGTTTGAATTTGAGTTAATGAGAGAAGCTTGCAATGCAATGTATGTAATGTTCCTTAGCTGGCAAGGTACTTGAAAGGTTTCTTGTTTAAATCATCAAGCCAAAATGGTGAAAAATCTTTATTCTTGAACAATACACATAACCGGCACTCAATGCATGTAGAGCTTGAGGTTAATCCAGTAAGTTTGTTTTATGTTGGTAGGTTCACACACACAATAGCTGAATTTGCAGAGCTACAGTAGCGAGCAAACTAAAACAGTATTACAGCACTACTTTTGGTGCCCCCCTAAAGAATTGGTCTTGAGAAAATTTAATGTAATTGTCCCCTCCAAGGTTGATATCAGATTTTTGCCCCTGTATATATATATATACAGCTCTGGAAAAAATTAAGAGCCCACTGCACCTTTTTCTTTCCTTTCCAAAAAAGTCGAAAAGGAAGGTTTTGAGTGAGGAACAGAAGGGTCAAAATTAAGAGACCACTGCAAATTGAACGCTTCTGTTCCTCACTCAAAACTTTCCTTTCCAACTTTTTTGGAAAGGAAAGAAAAAGGTGCAGTTGTCTCAATTTTTTCTGGAGCTGTATATATATATATATATATATATATATATACACACACAACGATCAGCCATAACATTATGACCACCTGTCTAATATAGTGTAGGTATATTCTTTTGCCGCCAAAACGGCCCTGACCCTTCAAGGCATGGACTCCACTAGATCTCTGAAGGTGTGCTGTGGTATCTGGCACCAAGACGTTAGCAGCAGATCCTTTAAGTCCAGTAAGTTGCGAGGTGGGGCATCCATGGTTCGGACCTGTTTGTCCAGCACATCCCACAAGTGCTCGATCGGATTGAGATCTGGGGAAATTGGAGGCCAAGTCAACACCTTGAACTTGTTGTGTTTTTCATTCCTGAATCATTTTTGCTTTGTGGCAGGGTGCATTATCCTGCTGAAAGAGGCCAATGCCATCAGGGATACCGTTGCCATGAAAGGCTGCACATGGTCTGCAACAATGCTCAGGTAGGTGAAGTAAAGTACATCCACATGAATGGCAGGACCCAAGGTTTCCCAGCAGAACATTGCCCAAAGCATCACACTGCCTCCGCCGGCTTGCCTCCTTCCCATAGTGCATCCTGGTGCCATGTGTTCTCCAGGTAAGTGACGCACACGCACCCGGCCATCCACGTGATGTAAAAGAAAACATGATTCATCAGACCAGACCACCTTCTTCCATTGCTCCGTGGTCCAGTTCTGATGCTCACGTGCCCATTGTAGGTGCTTTCAGCAGTGGTACAGGGTTCAGCATGGGCACCCTGACTGGTCTGCGGTAACGCAGCCCTAATACGCAACAAACTGCGATGTGCTGTTTTGTTCTGACACCTTCCTATCAGGACCAGCATTAACATTTTCAGAAATTTGAGCTACAGTCTCTCGTCTGTTGGATCGGACCACATGGGCCAGCCTTCGCTTCCCACGTGCATCAGTGAGCCTTGGCCGCCCATGACCCTGTCGCCAGTTCAGCGCTTTTCCTTCCTTGGACCACTTTTGATAGGTACTGACCACTGCAGACCAGGAACACCCCACAAGGGCTGCAGTTTTGGAGATGCTCTGACCCAATCGTCTAGACATCACAATTTGGCCCTAGTCAAAGTCGCTCAGATCCTTACACTTGCCCATTTTTCCTGCTTCTAACATCATCAACTTCGAGGACAGAATGTTCACTTGCTGCCTAATATATCCCACCCACTGACAGGTGCCATGATAACAAGATTATCAGTGTTATTCACTTCACCTGTCAGTGGTCATAATGTTATGGCTGATCGGTATATATCTCCATAAGAGTTTTGCAAAGTTGGTAGAATCTTATTTAAAATGATTCACAGATGTGATAGCTGCCAAATGTACTTTCATAAGCAGTATGTTTTGGATGTTATGACCTACTCAACAAAGACATCTTTGTTTAAATAATTTGGGCAATGTTCCAACTGTTTAATTTTAAACATGTGAATTTTGTATTTTAGAGGTGGAAAAATCTGAAGACTGTCCAAGGGTAGTGTAGAATTTCTGTACCCAGTGTATTTTTTGTAATGAAAAAGGCCTTGAGAAGCTGAAGTCAATCCAAAAATCAGGCAGTACAAGTTACACTGATACTCGCCACTATCAACTAGTCTACTGTGTACAAACAGAAGTGAAGGAACAATGAAGCTTCTTTTTAAGTTTCAGTGATTCATGTGTTTACTAGTATGTGCGCTGCTGACTCAGAAACCCAACCTCTACCTGATTGTCAAACAGAACATATGACCCCAAGACACAAGGGCGCCATGATTTCAACACAGATTACTGGGCACAGCTAAACTCCAATTTCTGGTTTAGTCTCAACCTTGAGAATGTTCAGTGAACCAAGGCCTCTGAGTAAAACAAGTGGCCCTGAAAATGGACTGACAGGTTTATTCAGTGTAATCACCTAATACATATTCTATTTATAGGTCCCACCAACCTGGAACCTGATTGATGATTTATCCGATCAGAGCTTTTACAGGCAATAAACTGCTTGACTCGCACAAGCAATTGGTAACGTGTGACGAGATGAGGCAACCCTTTCCGACATCCTTACCACCCACTCTGATGGTGCTGAGCCAATTGACACAGCGCGCACGCATGCACGCGCGCACGCACACGTGTGTGTGAATATGTATTATATATATATATATATATATTCACACACACTTTTTGGTACCCTGGATATGACAAAAGAGCTTTATACATTGAATGTTTCATCACTATTACTTTAAAATGTCAAAAGCTAATTTTGGGTTCATGGTCTGTTCCCAAATTCAGAATCCAGTTTAAATGATGGTGAAAAGGTTGAAAAAGAAGCAGGACAAAAAATATTATAAGAGATTCTACTTTGGTTTGTGTTGGGTAATTGTTCACTGTAGTGGCAGATCATTGTTCTGCTTTTGGTTTTTATTAGGTGAGTTAAAATGTGTTCATTTCCCCTCCTCCTACACCCAGTAACCTCTTATGTAAACAATACTCTTGGTTTCCATGGCAAGGAGGGAAAGAGACCCTGCAGCATTCTCCTGGCCTAGGGGATTAAGTTGAGGGATATCTACCCCTCATTTGTTAAAATAATAAAGTTTTATCTCACAATGTTGATAATTTAGAAACTCCAATTTTAGAGAACTCAGCATTTTATTCCACATACATGGCACAACAAAACTAAAAGCACTGATCTCTGTGGAAACCAAAGAGGTCCACAGTAGGGATGGGCATGGATAGTTGAATATTCGAATACCCAAAATGTATTTAGTATTCGAATACTTGTGTGTGTATTCAATTAACCCCCATTTTTTTACGTATATGTATTTTTTTGGTTGAAATAAATAGACCTGAATGTTATTGTTCTAAACACTTTTGAAATTCCAATCTAAAATGTTTACATATGACAATATACCATGACATTTAAAAAAAAAGTATAACTCATTTTTATAGCATGCGCTCCTTCACACGTGTTTGTTGTTAACGTTCCTCAATCAAAGCGGTAGTAGTGTGGAGTTAAGCAAATAGCATATAGCTGGCTAGCTTAGCTAACTACCTTCTCAAGACTCTTCCATCCAATAATCTCGATGTTGTGTGTTGATTAATATTGTCTTCTAGTTCTGTAGTTTTGCGTGTAAAACACACGGCTTTCTCCTTACACGCAGTCGCTTTTTTATCACACGAACGGTCATTGAGCCGATGTACATGAGAACAACACCCTGAGCGCTCATGTGGTATCGGTAGTTTGTAAAAACATGTATTCCGGTTAACCGAATACTATTCGAATAACAACACATACTATTCGGATAGTAAAATATGGTCCAATGCACATCCCTAGTCCACAGATGATCAAGTCATGTTATCTTGTTTGATAATTTGTCATTCTATAATCAGTTAATGTTATTAAATACATGGGATGTTTCTGCATTCAAAAATCAGCATCTAGTGGTTTATGTGTAGATCTAGCAGAATGAATAAAAAATGAGCACCATAATCTAAAATGGACATAAAAGTGGTATTGACAATTTTCTTCCAATTCATAAAGGTTAAACAAGCTTTGTTTCAGCAGAGGAAACCAATCTTGAACCTCGGCTTCTTTATCAACTTTGTAACATGCCTTTCAGAAGATAACTTGTAATCAAGCCAAATGCCGAGATATTTATAGGAAGGAGAAATTTGTGTAGTCTTACAGTAGTAATGATATAATAATCTAAAACTCTCTTATGAGACCTAGAGAAAAGCTAACATTTTGTTAAGCATGTTAAGTATATAGTGTCTTCTGCAGCACCAGAAAGTCACACTTTCATTGTGAAAATGCTTGGCCAGCAATGGAATACAACAATGTGTCATCAGAACACAAATTAATTCTACAATTTTTTACTATATGTATAGGATTAATTCTTCTTTCTAGGAGGCATGGCAGAGTTTGCATGTTGATAAATTAAACAAACCTTTGCACAGACAGCTGGGATATCTTGTTCCCCTATTGTCAAGTCACAACTGTGTCATGCACATCACCTCCTTAATCATGTGACTTTCAGCTCACTCTAAGCTCAGTTCCAGAGGCATATCCTTAGCCTGTAGTATAGAGGACATAGTAGGTCATGTAGTGTAACAGTTACTGTGAGTGTAGACTAAATTAAATGATTGATAGGATAAAAAATTCAGGAGTGTTTGTTTGCCTGAAATGATACAAATAAGCTTGTGCATCTTACAGATTACATAGATATACAAACACCTACAACAAAATACAACTATCGTAACATTTTGAGTTTAAGAATCCATTCAGTCGAATAGAATAATAGTATTCAAGTACTTCATTCTTAAATGTTCACTGTCTTGACTTGTGAAATACCAATGACAGCTTATTAATTAACTTCAAGGTTAGAGGCATTCTGTCAAGTACTGATTTATTATCTACTAGGAGTGGTGTAAAAAAAAAAAACTATTTCCTATGACTGTATGGATTATTCAAGGCAACTCCTAAAGATTTGTTGTGTTTACACAAGCTGAAAATGTCTGAACACACTTGTCTTTTGAACATTTAGATCAACTCTGAAGAAATTTGATCTGTCAAACAAAGAGAACAATGTGGTAAAAGATCAGAATTGGGCTTTGTGTGTAAACACAACCTATGTGGCAACACTACACTTCCATTCTCTATACTATCAGGTAAGACTGACCTGCATCCTATATTTGTGGTAGATGTGTTACCAAAAATCTACTACGTGCTGTTTACAAACAGTCAATACTGTGCACACTGATGCTTTTAGCTATAAAAAAAACAATGTAATGGTTAAGGTGAGAGCATTTTTAAAAGGTGATAGAAGGTGACAATCTCTCCGCTTACTAATTTTGTTTTTTTGAGAGGCATTAATTAACAGCAGGAAGCAGAGGGAGACAGGTGAAGCGGAGACACAGAAGTGAAGGTGGGAACGGATATTGAACCCTGGTCCACAGTGGGGAGCCATCTTTATCCATGGAGGCGGGAACATTAGCATTTGACCACAGCTTGACACAGAGCAAGGCTTACAATATAAAATGTCATTTAACAGACGCTAATATCCACTCCTCCACACAGAAAGAACACCGGTTATGTGTATTGCTCAAGAATAAAGATTTTTCACCGTTTTGGCTTGATGATTTTAACAAGAAACCTTTCAAATACTGGCCAAAAACTTATCAATAAGCTATCAGCCGTCCCATAAAGCCATCGACATGTACTGTACACCTGCAGCCCATAAAACTGTTGACATATACTAGATACAATATATCCTTAAAAGATCAAAATCAGCTAAACATGAAAAAACATGGACTCACCCTTAAAGACAAAGTTGTAGGCCTCATCAGAACCCATGAAGTATACCTTCTGTAATGCCACAACACAATGTGAAGCGTTGTCTTCCCAGCACAGCTTGCAAAGTGTGGGGGGAAAGGGCAAGATGATACTGGCCAAGACCCCACTCACCCTAATCTTCAGTTTAAAGAGTAAAGGAGCCACACAAAAATGTTGCGTTAAATAATTTTCCAGTCGCTTGTCCCCCTCTGTTTTAACAGAGACTTTGTTTGAACTGTACAAGGAAGTAGCCCCGCTGTTTAGTCAGGAAGTTCTACTGAGAGTGATAGGAGTTGGGAGCGTGGCTTGGTATTAGTCCAGGGCTGGTTGAACAGGTAGAACGACCACAGGTGCAGCTGCATGAAGAGAACAAACACAGCTACACGCCACCTGCTGGACAGACCAAATAAGTCTTTCTGGAACAGTTTTTCCTAAATTTCTCTGGATTGTGCCTTTTGGAAGAGACAAAATGCATGGAAACTTAAAGACCAGAAGTCCAGTTCAGCTCAGTAATTCCAAACCTATATGATCCATTCTGTTCATTCTATTTCTATCCACTCACCTGTCCGATGAGAAATCCCTTTAGACAACTACGGAAAAAGCAGCCAGAGGAAGATAATGTATTCTTTATCCTTTTTCATGGACAACTTTGTTGTTTCCAACTGAGGTTTAATCACTAGAAACCAAATTGAACCAAAGAGAAACAAACTGAAAGAAGGAGGGACCTACCTGTATAGGTCTAACAGAAATGTTAGTATTCTACAGGTGCTGGTCATAATTAGAATATCATCAAAAAGTTGATTTATTTCAGTAATTCCATTCAAAAAGTGAAATGTGTATAATGTATACATTCATTCCACACAGACTGATATATTTCAAGTGTTTATTTCTTTTAATTTTGATGATTATAACTGACAACTAATGAAAACCCCAAATTCAGTTTCATTAGTTGTCAGTTATAATCATCAAAATTAAAAGAAATAAACACTTGAAATATATCACTCTGTGTGGAATGAACAAAGTTTCACTTTTTGAATGGAATTACAGAAATAAATCAACTTTTTGATGATATTCTAATTTTATGACCAGCACCTGTATGTGATAAATACACCAGTGGTTACACGTCCAATCAGAAAGAAGTGGTACTGAAAGAACAGGTTTTGACAGTTCCTCCAAAATACATGTGTGGAACCCATGAACAAAAAATTGTAATGTATCCAAACACATAAAGCAGTTTATTTCAAAGCTTGGTGAAGAGGTTAAAATAAAAAATGTATCCATCTTGATTTAACATCAATTGAAAAAACAAAGACAGGATACTTACTAAAGCATATCATAAAGTCGGTTGCAACAGTCATTGTTAGATTGTGACATTGAGGGCCTTAAAGTTAACTGGTCAGCGTTCTTAGCAATTGTGAAAGGAGGCATCAGAAAGCATTGAAGACTTACAGGGCCAGCTCTACATAACGTTTCTGCTTGACTTTTGACATCAAACTGAATGCCAAAAAACACCAACTGACTAAAAACCCATGCGTCTAGTTAGAGCATGCTGAGTAATCAGACGATGAATATTCAGTTCATACATACTGGGGTGGTTCATAAAGACCAGGTGAAGACATTACATAATACACAACACATGTTATCGCGTATTCACTGCTTTGCCTATTCACCCAACGCTCCATCTTCCGTGGGACACAACTGAAAAAGCAGCTCTCCGGTCAATATCTTCTATGACGCAGCAACTTGTGTTAAAGGCTCCTCCAGATACAGTACTAGCGCTTCAGCCTAAAAACACCACACAGATGGGAGAGAAATGCTTAGTACGGTGTGCAGACATGGTCTGTGCATATGGGTCTATAAAGGACATAACCAGACCCTGGCCTGGTGTCTTCAGGAATTACAGACAACATTGTTATGTAGTTTCAACAAAATTCATATGCACTGTCATCAGTACAACATTGACTTAAAGTATTCCTCCCCACCTTGGCTTTTAGCATTCCGAAGCCCACAGTCTCCTTGGCATACATGCACAGTAGTAGGTTAGCTACCCGTGTGATGGCCACTCTGCCTTCCTGCAAAGATGAGATAAAAAGGATTAGCTAAAAAAACATTTAAATTGCTTGCTACCAAGGTATGATTAGTCTCTGGCATAATTTTTTTTTAAATTACTATAAAACTACAGGGATATAATACATTTTCTCTGGTGCATAACTTAGTGACCGTGTGATTGAAGACTGGGGGATAACAAACGTGAAATTTATAGGAGCTATTTGGGGAATTGAATGTGTCCCCTGATATAAACAGAAATTAAACATCAATTTTTCCCCCAGGTATTTTATTACATAGTTATAATTTTTGAACATGGTGGCAGCACTGACCATTCTGTAGGAACTTGTAGCCACTAGGGAAGTTTTTTGACAAATTTGATAGCGAAGGACACAAAATACCCAGGTTACAAGGTAATCCGTATAGAAGATACACTGCTTCCGTTGACGGGAAACTTTTTTTTGTCCTGACAGAATACTTCGAGTAGGTTTACGTTTCGTTTCCAGCTATGTATATTTTGTGCATCGATGATCGCAAATGATAAATATCCTACAACCAAGAGACAATTCCTTAATTCCTTGAAATAAAGTTACAATATTGTTCAAATGTTGAAATGAAATGAGTTTGAATAGAAAATAGAGCAAAATTAATAGGAAAGAGAGTCTTTGACAAGTTTAGAAATAATGATTTTACTGAAATAATTGTGTCCTTCAAACTTTGCTTTTGTCAAAGAATCCTCCATTTGCAGACCTTTGGCATTCTAGTTGTCAATTTGATAAAGTAATCTGAAGAGATTTTCAACCCATGCTTCCTGAAGCACCTCCCACAAGTTGGATTGGCTTGATGGGCACTTAAGCGGTCAAGCTGCTCCCACAATAGCTCAATAGGGTTGAGATCTGGTGACTGTGGTGGCCACTCAATTATAGACAGAATACCAGCTGACTGCTCCTTGTCCTGTTGTAGGAGGAAATTGTCTCCAATCAAGCACCGTCCACAGGGTATGGCATGGCGTTACAAAATGGAGTAAAAGCCTTCCTTCTTCAAGATCCCTGTTATCCTGTACAAATCTCCTACATTACCACCACCAAAGCACCCCCAGGCCATCACATTGCCTCCACCATGGTTAATAGATGGCATAAAGCACTCCTCCAGCATCTTTTCATTTGGTCAGCGTCTCACGAATGTTCTTCTTCGTGATCTGAACACTTCAAACTTACATTTGTCTGTCCATAACACTTTTTACCAGTCTTCCACTGTCCAGAGTCTGTGTTGTTTTGCCCATCTTATTCTTTTATTTTTACTGGCCAGTCTGAGATATGGCTTTTTCTTTGCAACTCTGCCTAGAAGGCCAGCATCCCGGAGTTACCATCTTTACAGTTGACATTGAGACTGGTGTTTTGCGGGTACTATTTAATGAAGCTGCCAGTTCGTTTATCAAACTAGACACTCCTCTTGCTCAGTTGTGCACCAGGGCCTCCCACTCTTCTTAATATTCTGGTTAGAGGCAATTTGTCCTATTGTGGGAGTAGTACACAACGTTGTACGAGATCTTCAGTTTCTGGGCAATTTCTCACATTGAATAGCCTTCAATTCTCAAAATAAGTATAGACTGACGAGTTTCACAAGAAAGTTATTTGTTTCTGGTCATTTTGATCCTGTAATCCAACCCACAATTGCTGGTGCTCCAGATACCCAATTAGTCTAGAAAAGGACAGTTGTATTGCTTCTTCAATCAGCTTAACAGTTTTCAGCTGTGCTAACATAATTGCAAAGGGTTTTCTAATGATCAATTATTCTTTTAAAATTATACACTTAATTAGCAAACACAACGTGCCATTGGAACACAGGACTGATGTTTGCAGATAATGGGCCTCTGTACGCCTATGGTGACATTCCACAAAAAAATATGTTGTCAGCTACAATAGTAATTTCCAACATTAACAATGTCTACACTGTATTTCTGATACATTTGATGTTACTTTAACAGACGCAAAATATTTTCTTTCGAAAACAAGGCCTTTTCTAAGTAACTCCAAAATTTTGAACGGTAGTGTATATTACAACCAGACCACTTATTCAAGCTCACTCACCATGCAATCCATCAAAATGAATTTCAATTTGTCTTCGTTGAACGCTTGATGACCGTTCTTGTCATAGGCCGCCCAGATGTTGCTTGCGATTGCTGCTGTCACTCGCGCATCAGTGTCGCCATAACCAGAGTAAGCCAAAAGAGATCCTTCGTTGTTTAATAATCTGCGAGGAAAAACGGTAAATACGGTGTTTTAAGGCAGAATGATAGCTATACATACCGACTTACATATATCAACATCACTGTTTAATAACTTACAGATAATACCTAGGTAGAAGAAACGAAGAATTATTGTGTTACTTGGTAGACTTCTACTTACAATGTGCTTTGTACGCCATTCGTGTTTGCCTGACTAAGAACTTGGGTCAACGCTTTCGGCCGCAACATCGCTGGAATTAGCGAA
Organism: Esox masquinongy; assembly: GCA_016801175.1. NCBI lineage: Eukaryota > Metazoa > Chordata > Actinopteri > Esociformes > Esocidae > Esox > Esox masquinongy. The sequence goes on from JACXGI010004337.1 coordinate 52,139, forward strand.
ATTAAGCAGTAACTTGAAATAATCGAAAAACGTTTCCAATCATTCAGTCGCGTCCTCTTCAACAACGCCACAACACAGTCAGCTGACTATTTCAACTTCCTGATAAAAATTGAAATGCATTGTGGGAATTGCATTTTTAGCTTAAAACAAGGACTGTGTTCAGCGCGTCTACGTTCACGAACGTTTTAACCGAACGGTGATGTTTGGATTGACCATTTAAAAAGCGAAGAGGGTCTAGTAGTGTTTTGAGGAATGCCTTTTTGTACAAGTGTTTTGAAAACCAATTAAGCCGTTGTATTGGTCTGTGGATACAGCTCAGTTGAAATGCTATGGCAGGGCGCAACGTTTGGGGAAGTTCAGACATTATCTACAACCAACATCTTCGACATGTAGCCTAGAATAAGGATTCACTTCGACTATTAGAATGTACTATCTACAAAGAACACCAAAACCGAAATATATCATATGTAAATTGTGATTGACTGATCTACAAATCATGAGTCTTATCAGTAAGTAGTCGTTTCGATTTGATGCTATACATGAGGGAGGAGTGACACTACATAGGAGTGGTGGTGTTCTCAAACTTCACCTCTTTTAAAATGAAGACATGAAAAGTAAGGTTGGGTATGGGATAGACCAGGTTAGGGATTTGGGTAAATATCATTTGAATTTCAAAAGCATGCTTGAAGTCTATAAAAAAGCTAGTGTTGGTATATTTGTCCATTGTAAGTGTTTATATTTACCCCCCCCCCCCCAAAAAAACATTAACTGTGGTGTACTCTAATTCCTGTACCAGGGATGGCTCCACTTTTACTTCTACCAAGTCTCTCTCTTCTGGCCTCCAAGAAAAATCACATCTTTTCACCTGAATGTATCTAGGAACCAAACCAACCAGCATCAGTCAAAAAAAATACTTAATATAAATGTTCTTTGCCAAATGTCTTGCTATACTGAATACACTCCTGGTTGTTCAGCTCAAACCAGGAAAACTTAAAAACAGTATGTTGACAGTTCTGGAGAAAATAAGTTGACAGGTAAGAACATATTCTCCTGGATTGGGATTCAATGGAACTTGGCTGTCAGTTTGTTTAGAGGGCCTACCAATATACAGTGGATATAAAAAGTCTACACACCCCTGTTAAAATGCCAGGTTTTTGTGATGTAAAAGAATGAGACAAAAATCATGTCAGAACTTTTTCCACTTTTAATGTGACCTATAATGTGAACAATTCAATTGAAAAACAAACTGAAATCTTTGAGGGGGAAAAATGAAAAATAAAAACCTTACAATAACCTGGTTGCATAAGTGCACACCCTCTTATAACTAGGGATGTGGCTGTGTTCAGAATTAACAAATCACATTCAAACTCATGTTAAATAGAAGTCATTACACACCTGCCATCATTTAAAGTGACTCTGATTAATTACAAATAAAGTTCAGCTGTTCTAGTAGGATTTTCCTGACATTTTCTTAGTTGCATCTCAGAGCAAAAGCCATGGTCCGCAGAGAGCTTCCAAAGCATCAGAGGGATCTCATTGTTGAAAGATATCAGTCAGGAGAAGGATACAAAAGAATTTCCAAAGCATTAGATATACCATGGAACACAGTGAAGACAGTCATCATCAAGTGCAGAAAATATGGCACAACAGAGACATTACCAAGAACTGGACGTCACTCCAAAATTGATGAAAAGACGAGAAGACAACTGGTCAGGGAGGCTTCCAAGAGGCCTACAGCAACATTAAAGGAACTGCAGGAATTTCTGGCAAGAACTGGCTGTGTGCTACGTGACAGCAATCTCCCGTATTCTTCATATGAATGGGCTATGGGGTAAGGTGGCAAGACGGAAGCCTTTTCTTGCAAAGAAAAACATCCAAGCCCAGCTGAAGTTTGCAAAAACAAACATCAAGTCCCCCAAAAGCACGTGGGAAAATGTGTTATGGTCTGATGAAACCAAGGTTGAACTTTTTGGCCATAATTCCAAAAGGTATGTTTGGTGCAAAAACAACACTACACATCACCCAAAGAACACCATACCCACAGTGAAGCATGGTGGTGGCAGCATCATGCTTTGGGGCTGTTTTTCTTCAGCTGGAACCAGGGCCTTAGTCAGGGTGGAGGGAATTATGAACAGTTCCAAATACCAGGCAATTTTGGCACAAAAGCTTCAGGCGTCCGTTAGAAAGCGGAAGATGAAGAGGAAGTTCACCTTTCAGCACGACAACGACCCAAAGCACACATCCAAATCCACAAAAGCATGGCTTCACCAGAAGAAGATTAATGTTTTGGAATGGCCCAGCCAGAGCCCAGACCTAAATCCAGTTGGACATCTGTGGGGTGATCTGAAGAGGGCTGTGCACAGGAGATGTCCTCGCAATCTGACAGATTTGGAGCGCTTTTGCAAAGAAGAGTGGGCAAATAT